>VICI01001877.1:0-19370 GCA_019593645.1 Akabosia matsudoensis | reverse complement strand
ATGTAATATTCATTGATGCACTGATGTGATAATGCATTGAGTTGATGCATAAAATGTAAATCGCTCAAAGTTTCCAGCTATAATCCATTCTCATAACGATCGTACATGATGTTTTGTCGATGACCTTTATAAATGACATTATTATATAGGCATTGAATGTCAAAGACGAACGTCTGCTATTGCAGACACATCTGAGTTAATGCTCAAGAAACTCAACAACAAAATCATTAAAAATATTGGAAGTGGATGCGTCATACTTACCTGGTGATGGCTGATTAGAATATACAAAGTTGTACTATTGCGATGCACCACATTGAGGTGCCAGAATAAGAATTTTTCTTCTACGAGAGCTTCATAAGAGGAGGATAAAAGTTACAATCGCTTCATATCATTAAGCAGTAGCGTCATCTTATAGATTTTGTTTGATAACACTACCAAATAAAAACTACCATTATTACCTGATGTTGGCTAACGGGCGGGAATGTTACGAATTCAACTTGGCATCTACTTTACTCTTGTTTTACTGAAAACAACACATCTAATGGCTCGTTGTATGCAAATATTATAGTTTGCGAAATTCTTGTACATATTTTCTACATTAACCTGACTTTCCAGATATATTTAGCAACGATGAGCGAGCAAATACTAAATGTGGCGAATATTATTCGCGTATTAGTTTTTGGATCTTGTGCGAATTCGAAGGATGCCGAATGTGAACTCGGCGGTAGCATTGTTAATACCGATATTCTTTGATAACACTACAAATAAAAACTACCATTATTACCTGATGTTGGCTAACGGGCGGGAATGTTACGAATTCCACTTGGCGTCTACTTTACTCTAGTTTAACTGAAAATAGCACATCTAACGACTCGTTGTATGCAAATATTATAGTTTGCGAAATTCTTGTACATATTTTCTACATTAACCTGACTTTCCAGATATATTTAGCAACGATGAACGAGTAAAAACTAAATGTGGCGAATATTATTCGCGCATTAGTTTTAGGATCTTGTGCGAATTCGAAGGATGCCGAATGTGAACTCGGCGGTAGCATTGTTAATACCGATATTCCGCATAGTACGATATGCACGAGCTTTTACGATTTGCAGTGACAGCATCATTGCTGTCATTGTGTCATGGGATGGTGAGAAATGGCGATGATGAAATTGACTTATGTAAGTTGTATAAAGCTAAATCCAATTTTGTCGTTTTTATTCTGTACCAAATATCGTTTTCTGTATCAGTAGGAATAGCCAAACACCCACTGGACCCATTATCCCCTGCAGAAATTCACCGAACTGCTGGGGTAATTCGGAGGCACAATAGCTCGTCAGTTTGGATATTCAATAGAATAACGCTACATTAACCAGAAAAATCTTCTTTACTTGAATCATTTTGGANCCAGAAAAATCTTCTTTACTTGAATCATTTTTGAAGAATACGAATCCTGATGAGAATGTTCCCCGGAAATCCTTCACAGTTATCTTAGATAGCAAAACTTTCGCAGGAATTGAAGTAGTTGTGAACCTCAATGAAAATGTAGTTGAATCTTGGACTGATTTACCTGGTGTCCTACAGCCTGCTACAAATCGACCAGATCGTAATTTAGCAGAAGATCTGGTCAAAAATGATTTGGAAATTCAAGCAAAATGCAGACAGTTGGGATGGTCAAACATGTCATTAGTCGCTTGCAGATATTTGGCCAATTGGATACATAGGGGATCGAGACAAAACGATATTTAATCCTGGAAATAGGCTTGTCCAGTCTTTCTTTTATGGGAAACTTTCAGAGTCAGACAATGAATATGGTATGCATATGTGACCATTAAATTATATTATATTCTCATACAGCAAAGTCACTGATTATATTGAAGATACTAATTTGTCATTAAAAACATTTGTTTCAGCCCATCCATTTGGCTTTAATGCCATTATTGACTTGAAACATCGGAAAGTCATTTCGATAGAAGACCTTCCCACCAACGACAGCAATGATGATCAATGCAGTAAACCTACAAGCGTTCCTAAAACGCCAGCAAACTACAAGATAACGGAAAATAAACTGAGGAAAGACTTGAAACCTGTTAAAAATGTACAGCCTGGTGGGGCCAGCTTTGTCGTTAATGGTCGTTTGATTCAATGGCAAAAATTTCAATTTCGAGTAGGATTCAATGAACGGGAGGGAGTAATCATTCATCATGTTGGCTACAACGATAACAAGGTTGGAGCTGACAAAGAACACAAGTTCCGACCTTTATTCTACCGATTGTCATTGTCAGAAACGTTTATTCCATACGGTGATTCAAGACCTCCGTATCAGCGAAAGGCAGCTTATGACATGGGGGAATTAGATCTGGGGATCAGCGCAAACGAATTAAATGCAGAGGAGTACTGTTTAGGAGAGCATGTTACTTTCCTGAACGCTTACATCAATGATCCTCACGGGGAACCATTAAAATTGAAGAATGCAGTGTGTGTGTACGAGGATGATGCTGGCATTCTATGGAAGCACACAGACTATCGTACGGGGAAGGCCAACTTGGTCAGATCGCAAAGACTAAATGTAGCGTTCCTGGCTACCGTTGGAAATTACGATTATCTGTTTACCTGGCATTTTTATCAAGACGGGACGATCCAATATGAAGTTCGGTTGACAGGAATCCTGAGTACAAACTTGGCCGCGCCTAATAGTACACCTGCAGGCCATGGGTACTTTAGTTGGAACGCAAGTCAATGCTCAGTACCATCAACACATATTTGCGATGCGAATTGATCCGGAAATCGACGGGAATTTAAATACAGTTGGAACACTTGATGTAGTCCCTGGTTCAGCGGAAATGCAACCGAATCCGTATCGGCAAGCGTTTACTACCAAGCTAACCCGTTTTCGTACCTCACAAGAAGCAAAAACCTACGGTGATCATGAAAAGTCAAGGACTTGGCTAATGATGAGCTCTAGTGGAACTAGCAACGCTGTAACAAAAACTTCTACAGCGTATAAGTTGGTTCCAAAACATCATTCGCAATTTTTAGTTCTCCCTGACAGCCCCTTATACCCAAAGTCTGAATTCTGCCAATTTGATGTTTGGGTTACATCAAAAACTTCTACAGCGTATAAGTTGGTTCCAAAACATCATTCGCAATTTTTAGTTCTCCCTGACAGCCCCTTATACCCAAAGTCTGAATTCTGCCAATTTGATTTTTGGGTTACACCTTATGTGGACTGGCAGTTGTATGCTGGCGGTCGTTATTTAAATAACAGTGGTCTGCCAGAGTTGGACGGAACAGGCAGGGGATAAGATTATTGAGGAAACTGATGTAGTCCTTTGGCACATCTTCCGCGTGGATCATGCGCCTCGTGTTGAAGACTACCCTGTCATGCCTAATGAGTAAGATTTACTTTTTCTTGTATAAAATGGAACAGATCAAAATGCAAATAATTTGATTTTTTTTCTTATAATTTAAAAACTTCTTTGTAGACCGGTTGGATTCACACTCAAGCCATTTAATTTCTTTGAACACAATCCTGCGCTAGATATTCCACCTCCTTAGTTGAAAGGCATTTTTCTATTTTCATTAAAAATAAAATGAATGATTTAATTAAGATGAATACCTATTTTTTTATTTATCACATAAACAACTTTATACTTTTTAACAAAAAAAAAAGTCGTGGGTATACGAGAAGTATGATAAATTGCCTTGTCGTGAAGAAGCGCACGGGATGTTTGCTACCACCAAACGGATTGCAGAATTTTTTTTTCAACTAAAAAAAGTCGTGGGTATACGAGAAGTATGATAAATTGCCTTGTCGTGAAGAAGCGCACGGGATGTTTGCTACCACCAAACGGATTGCAGAATTTTTTTTCAACAGAATCTCAACAGAACCTATATGATAAGGGCGATCTGAAGTAGAATGAAAATGTTAATTACATGTTTTTACTACCTCAACACCTCAAAACGCAATGTTAATTTGAAACATTTCTTTCTGAATTTGAAAAAGTAACGCCAACACTTATTCGCTAGCATTGACGGAAGGGTCGCGCGGATGTAAAAAAAAATGTAATTTTTAATGGGAACTTTAAGCACGTTTATTATTAATAGTTTAAATTAATGAGAGTTTGTCTAAGAATCAGGCTATCGGAAGAAAACATTATTTGTGCAAAATGAAACACGACAAATTGTGTTTGGGAAGTTAATCTACGGATTTGCAAGCGAAGAATAGCTGCGCCTTCATCCATCCACTCAAACTCAGAGATAGAATCAAATAGCAGTCGATCAATCTATAATATAAGTAATAGAAAAGATGAAAGTTTTGCGTTGATTACTCACAGAATTTCTTTGGATCATTATCGTTAAGAAGTGTCTTAAAAACGTGCAGCCAAAATGTATATTAATCGCGCTTCAAAAACTTTATGGGGGGCATGTGTAGTAAAAAGGGGCACTCTATTGCGAGCTTCCGTCCTTTCTGACAAGGGGTTTTTCACAGTTTCCCTATTTAAAAGGATTTTTAAAATCTTTTCTACAAGAAATTAGCATTTGTTTTTTGATAATTTTTGGAGCAAAATATTCAAAGCTCGCTTCCCACTTAGGCATGTTTTTTCTTTGTTTTAGGGAAAAGGAAAGGGTTTGTTTGAATGATGAATTATATTATAATGCCACATAATGTGAAACGACGCAAAAACCTATTTGCCAACTTAGTTGACTACTTGTTCGATTAGTTATGGAGCATAAAGGGTAGATAGACACTAAAAGAAGATGACATGCCTCTTGACAATGTGTTCAATTCTAAATTGTAATCTCTGTGTCTGTCTTCAGTATGAATTTGACAAAATGGCACTACTGAATACTTATACATAGATGCTCCTGTTGTTATGTTTTATATTTTAACCACAAATCTAGTCTGCATTGTGAAATAATTGCAAATCCATCCAAATCTATTAAAAATGTAAAAATGAAGTGCAAAATTTAAAAAATTATCAGGCGTATCAATATTAAATTATTTACATGTCTTCAAAAAAGATGCAGTGGGTAAATATGTCTGCATCAAATGTAACAAATTTTCTCACCCAGAAGCAAATCTTGTTTTCTGTCATAGTTGTCCTCAAGCAAATAACTTTTGAAGAAATGGCAAAACACATCACAACAACCAAGAGGATTAGGGTGCCTCTTCAACAATTTTCATTGCTTCCTTTTGTCCCAAGTTTTGAATTGTTTTTGTCATCCCATTCATTTCGTGGTCGTCTTTTCCTGTTATGTCCAATAAATTTTGCGTGTCCTGATCAACTTATCAGAGTTTGACAAGCAACTTATGTAATTTTACTTTTACGTAAGACCAAAATATTATTCATGATATCATCTTCATCTCCATTCCTTCTTGTACAGCAAGATTCACGCGTGATAAACACAGATTGGTCTGTTATTATATAACTGCTTTGATTACTATCATGACATGGTTTGCGCTGCACTTTTGTGTTCCTTTTCGAGGGGGCAGAAGTATAGCATCAAAATCTGAATTAATCTCCACTTCATTCAGAAAGCAATTATTATTTCTTGGGATTTCTTAGTGAAAAGAATGTGCATCTCATCATCTTCATCATCATATGCTCTCAGCATTTTTTACGTGGCCACACACGCTAACACTAACTGTCAGGCATGTGACAACAAGCCAACGTTATTAACTTCATTCTCAGAGTCACTTGAGAAAGTCAAGCAGCGAATTTTTTCGCTCGACTTTTGTTGCCTCATGATGATGAGCAAAACGTAAGTACATGTTTACCTATATACGTCTGCCGAGCCGAAAGTGAACACAAATTGGCATGTACTGTCCCAGTTTAGCGAACATCCATTACGATCTTTAAAAGGAAATACGACATTTAGCAAGAGTTATTGCCGTCACCCCCGCCTTCATAATTTTTAATTATCAATATAATGTTGCCGCATTACCAGAATAGTTCTTGCAAATGCGATTCAAATGTTTCACTATTGGTCACAAGCTGTCAGTTTCATTTGAGTGTCAGCAGTTACAGGGATATGAAAATAATGAAAAGGAACGATCAAGACCATCCTATCCAACAGCTTTTTTCCGCATGAGCTGAGTGCTATTGCATATCATGTGTTGGAAGGACATAATAATCTAATAAGAAAAGTTAAGCCCCTTACTTAATAAAACACAGTTTGTCTTTTGCACCCTTTTCCGAGGACCTTCTCTCAAACCTTTAAGTTTTTTCAAACTCATACAAACAACTTCTAAAATTGCCGACCAGTTGATCTATTTTTGATCAACAAGATCAGTTTTATCGCTATCATCGATAATCTAAACAAGAAAGCACGCCTCATATGAATATAGGTTTCTTTTGTTTCCTCTGTACTCATATTTGCCGAAATCGAAAAGAGGAAGAACTGACGCCGCAACGGTAGTCTTCAAATTCAAATTTGCAACTAAATACGACGTTATCTTTGTATCAAGGGAAGTTAGTTTGAAGCGCAGGCATTGCTTTTACACTCAAATAATGCCATGTATAGGAAATCATTCATCTACAAGAGGGCCAAAACCGTTGCAGACAGAGATTTTGTGAAAGTCGGCTGATTTTGTCGAAAGCACTCCTAATAAATTATTTTCAATTTTAGTGCAAGTAAATATGCCGTACATAAAGAATGGCATCGTGAGTATTTCAAGCCTTCGAATTATTTTTTACATATGTATTCCAAAATAAAAAATATTAGTGCAGCACGTATCTTGGATGTACGGAATTCTTTGACATCCGCAGTGGATATTGCAGAGATCCTATTTCATGCTGCCCTATTTGTTTGTCCTCTCGCCGCATTTGAAAGAAATCTTGAAGAACGAAGAAATATAGTGTATTACGCACGAAGATGCATATAGTAGCATGGGAATGATACAATTACAATTCTAATTGTAAAAAGCAAACGCATAAATATTGAGCTTGTTGACAGGTGAGTAGAAGGCTGTTAAGCTCATAAATGGCTGCACTCAAAATAAAAGCTGTTAAGCCACAGCTACAATGACGAAGCTGAAAGAAAAATACTAAAGATAATGCTAAAAAAAGAAGCACAAAGAAAACTGAGAAAAATTGGCAAAAAAGTCAAAGAAGCTGAAAAGGATTGCATTGAAACCCCCTAAATAGGAGTTAAGATAAAGAAAAAATTTGACCCCTGACTCTGACCCCTAGGGTTGACCGATAGGGCCGAAAGTCAATAGAGTTCTTGCAAAAGACCTATAGTATCACTGTACTAAGTTTGGTCAAAGTTCAAAATGCTGAACGAAAAGACATATAGGGAGAAAGGAAATGGAAGTGGGCTACGATCGTTTGATGGGCAAATATTATATCACAATTACTCGCACGACATTTAAGAGCAATGTATTAAACGCTATGTGGAGTTTGAATGTAAGAAGTCGGCTGGTTTAAGGAAAGTTTTATGTAGTTACAGGATTGCAAAGTGAACTTTCAATTTGCCCTATGATGAAATGCAATCGGAAGGACCCAGTCATGTATCACCTATGTCAGTTAAGAGATGTCAAAAGATAATTGATCTTCTCAATATTTGATTTGAAATCAACAACAAATTAACACCTGCATTGTCTTCGTATAAAAAGCCGTTTGATTTTGAATGGATGACGAGATCGAATCTAAACTTGATTATCATTGAAATCAAGCAACTCATTAGCAAAAATACACCGCGACTAAATGGTAGCTGAAATACAAAATACGTTGAAAGTAGTTCCACTGCTTGAATACACAATGTGCATTTTTAATTAGGGATTGTATTGGCGGAGTCAGTGCGGAAGATGTAATAATGTAAATGAGTAGGAATCGATATCAGAATAAAATTTCGAACATTATGAAAATGAAGGCGTGCCCCTTTGGTAAAAAACGCTAGGAGCTAAAATATTTAAATACCTATTCAAGAAAAAGCACTCACTCTGTTAACAATGTTTATCATTGTCACATTTTGTTTATTTTAAAAGGGGAAATGAATTTTGCGACAATTTACACGAACAACATGCAAAAATGTGTGTTAAAATGGATCGTTACGACGAACTATGGCATGATGTAAAACATTATCTTTGTACAGCTAAACTGCAAAGTTCCCATAAATAATCCATGAAAAACGAGACTGCTAGCAGTACTACACTTGGCTATTCGGCAGCACATGAGCATTTCAGTCACTGTTAATTTGTTTTTTGTTTTTATTCTTCTGAGATAAGAAAGAAGATGCGAAATCCTAAATGAGATGCAACGGTTTACAACATGATGTAAAGAAGGGGCATTTCAGAAAAAATGGAAAAGAATCCTGTTCCCCTCTATGAGTGTACCGCGTGACACTGTTGTAGGTGGCGATTTATGATAAATATACGTTATAAAATTATGCTTACCTTTTAAAATGAAAGTGAAAATGGAAGGAACATTTCGGAACTTCGCGTTATTATCAAATTGTATCCAAATTGTGTGCAGTGGCGGTATTTATGCTGTGTGATGTTTTGCATAGGTATTTGCAAATATCATACCCCGTCAACATGACGTATGAAAAGTACCTACTTTCATCATTTCGGATTAAATAAAAAATATATGATTAACTTGTGCTTGTGGGTCTTCCTTCATATACGAAAGTATAGTTTGTCTGAAACAATGAGAGGCAATAAGCAGTGCAGTTCACAGGTTTATTATTAGGAAATGATTCTTTTTGTACGAACATGGCAATTTGGCATAATATTATGTAATTGCGACAAAGTGTAAATATGTTTTTGATTTCCTTTTCAGATGAATTAAACTTGGAATAGTAAGTCATCACTTGCTTTATGAATAAGTAAGGAAGGGTAGTGTAATCTGAAATATAGTTCCCAGTAGGTAACTTAAATCCTAAGTGTCAAACATATCAGGACATGTTCAGTGTAAAGGGCAAAGCCCTTCGGTGGATGCAAATAAAAATAGTGTACTTGTGCTGATTAAATAAGATTAATTTAGTTTATGCGAGGAATACATAGTTAACTGTAAATTAGCTTGCTCCACATTTGCATGCATGCAGGTTGTAGGTGGATACGAAGTTTCAAGGATGAGAGTCGAAATCTGCAAGTGGAATTACATATAAGAGACTGCACGTTTATTCTTGGGAATAAGCCTCACACTTTATGATGAGCAATGTCACACGAGCTTTTACGCAGAGGGAAATTGATTGTTTCAATCACATCCGCCTTCTGGGTTTGTCACGTCAGCGAATAGTAATTATGAATCATGTCATGAATTTTGGTGCAAAAATAACCTTTAAAGTTTTCCCAAGATACTTATATCGAAACGTAGCCTCAGGACTAAGGCAAAGATAAATAGTACAGACTCAATAAACCAATTAGGCCGGACGATATTCCTTGTGAAAAAGGGTTCAATGTTATTTATCTGCCAATATGTAACACTTATTTAACACAACACACTAATTTTATCCCTTCATTTCCTTATCTCCATTAAAACTAACTTTTGAATCGAGAAGGCTGGATCGATTGGGAACGTAAGCTATTAAAAAGATATTAAAACAGAGGTGAGTTTAATGTGGAATCAGTATTCCTAATAAATATTTATCAGCCAATCAGACCGTCGTAATTTTCAAGCCATTGAGTTTCTTACTGAGCTTATAAGATAATCCTATTTTTCTCCGATCACAAAAGTAACAGACAAAATTTTGTCATTGCCATGCTTTGTATCGTATTAAATACTACGTTTCCTTCAAAAGATTCCTTTGCATCCCATATCCTTCATTTCAGTTCTTGTTCTTGGTCACGTTTTTCTGCTTAATATTAGCAGCTCGATTGGCTCAGTGTGTTTTAAAAACCAAGCATAGCCTATATTGTAAATGTATAAGGCACAATGCAACTTTCAAATCTATTGTTTTCGTTTCTGTAAAAACGAGATGCTACTTTGTTTCCCCAAAAGACAAACAGCTCATGTCTAGCTTTTCTCTCATTAAAGATTGGTACTAAGTTATGATGATCATTTATCACTCAGAAGTTCAGTTTAGTATCCATTCTTTCATAATAAAGAAACTATCCTTCTACATGCACCTATTGTGATGCTGAAGCCCGACTTTAGCTGTGCGTTTTTAAAAGTTGAGACTCAATATAATAAAAATGAGACTAAACAAAAGCCTGCACACATTTTAGGCGTATATTATGCAGATATCAATAACACAATCAAAAACTTCTCGAATACGAGAACATTTTAAACCAAAAAATGGCAGTACTGTTTGATTTTTTTAAGGGTTACAATCATTATATTTAGATAAAAGTATGTAGTTAGTTATAAAGTCAAATCACCGGATAATATAGAATAACATCTTAGAAGAAACAGAAATCGCAATCAAAGAAACATAATTTTCGAGAGTAATTAGAAAACAATTAGCTGTCAGATGTCTATGACAAATCTATTCCTACCAATCTGGTTTACACCCATAACACAGCATTGCATCTTCAAGCGTAGCGTATTAGCAAGCTTGATAAGCTGAAAATTTCAGTAAATTTGAATCACTATCTTCGCACTCGTTTGATTCAGATCAAGTCCCCATGGGTGGAATTTAAGAATACTCCAATTATCGAAATCGCTTTAAGCAACTCCATCGCTCCGTGGTACCCACACGATTACTAATTATTGCTAAATCTTACGATTAGTATGTAATACTGGCACCTGCATAAAATAGTTTTAATTATTCTACTTTCAATGCCTAAACAGCCCACCTTCTGAAAACCAATACTACTCCAATTGATAACTTCGTCTACCTAAAATCCATACATAAAGTTTATAATGAATTAGTTAACAATGACGAAAAAAGAATTCGTAACCAGAGTCTAAGAAAATTGTAACTCTGGTTTGGTCTTGGCCAATACCTTGCATAGAAAAGACATTCATCTAAAAAGTCTAGACTCCAATCATCTCATTAGAATTGGCGTAATTGGAATAATGCATGGGCTTTTTCATCCACCTGCAGCATCTTAGTCATCAATGATGACAAAGCGAAACATTTCGTTCGGTTTGCGGTTGCTAAATACCTACCAGCGATCGCAGGTAACAACTAAACGATGTTGATAACAACGTAGTACAAATACTCACCACATTTATAATACGAATTATATCATCATCAATTGCTATTTCACAACCTAATAATTTACGAATTCCGTTCAAAGCTCACACTTGAGATCATGTTTATTTGCATATTTGTCTCATTTAACCGATCCTCTTGTTACAACAATTGTGTGGTCAGCCACTGTCAACATGGCTGTAGTAAAAGTACTCACTTGTCTCATTTTGATTCTACTTTATGAAAACCTACAGCAAGAACACTACTAGACTACTGCATCAGAGCTATAGCAGAATACTAAATACTAAATACCGCAAAAAGATCCCTTTGCAACCATTGAACTAATTGATTATTGCAATAGCATTAGCAGGGCATCTCATGAATGACGGCCAGTTGTTTTAGTTTTTAATGTGAAAATAAAATACTCCATATTGTACTATAAGATCGGCTAAGCCAATGCTTTTCTAATCCGTAGCTAACATAGACAAATGCAATTTCATCGTCTTTTGTTAGGCAAACAAAATTTTGCTTTCAGGCACTTCTTGATCAGTAAAAATGATTATGAACTAAACTTTAAAATGTCGGTCACAAAGGAGCCTAAAATATTGTTTCTCCGTTCATCATATCTATGTCCATTAGCAAACAATCGTTTGCCGCCGATTATCAAATGACATAAACTAGGCAACTTTGTAGCTGATCGTGTCATTTAACTGAAACAGTTCCTCCTCCTCGCGGCTACGAGCAAAATTATAACTTATTATCAAACGTAAACTACGATGTTATTTGAATTTTGCAATAAACATGGAATACCCCATCCGTAATCCCTACATTTCATGTATGAAAGAAGAAAGAACGATGTATATAAAGTTACATCATCTGCAGTGTATGAACTATGGACGTGTAGAAACGCTGTTTGGCTATAGGTAGCTGAGTCATAGATGCCTATTATATCATTCTGCCTCAAATTACTTACTTAAAGTGCCTCGAGGATAACATTGTTATTGTAACATGGACCCTTTTAATGGATCATCTTTGATAGTTTGTGGATTATTGCCGTACATCATTGGCTTTGTCTCCTTTCGTTGTCGCTCTGCTACGTTCGAAAATTGGAGGAGATTGCTGATATTATGCCTCTTGTACCTACCTACAAGATTTTGTATCCAAACAATGAAGTCCAAAGCGTCACCACAAGCCCTTCGTTATTTCTCAGACGTCTGGTCTCATACTTGTCAGTAGAGAAGAACCAACCAAGGGACACACACACACGTTCAGGCACACTTGGTTAACAGACCTGTAGCCGTACACTACCGCAGCGCGGTAATCAGAGTGAAGGCATCAAAGTAAGTTGCTCGCTACTTCGAAACGTCCGTTTTTAGTCAAGTTACTCCCAACGCTGTCGTAGATTTATTCGAAAAATTAACAATTGTAATAAATGCGACGACAACTGGTTCCTTTTTTATATCGACAAAGACAAAAGGGGACTTTTGCAACTTGTGTGCTGCTTCAAACTATCAAGCCTTTTTTGAAGTAGATTACTTCTTCCTGTTTTTTGTGGCCCTACATTTTTTTCGCATTTTCTTGTTCGCTCATGTCCCATTTTGATGGGGACACCAATTTATTAATAGTAACATATATATATATATTTTAGGTGCGATGATAAATAAAATGTTTTTTTTCTCCTTTTTACAGTTTGCTCAAATCGTCAGCCTGCGGTTTTATTGCGAGTTGGAAGTAGATCAGGATATGCATATGCAATTCTAAAGTTATGTAATTCGTCAAGTACAATCGGAAGATCATTAGCTGTTTTCAATCACTGTCGATCTTGTTAAAGTTGATAGGTGTGTCTCAATTCAATCAGTTTTATTTCATTGCTTTGTTCCTGAGCAAACACTCGAAAGCGTTTTTTTTTGTCACCTTTAATTAAGTATCTCAAAAGCCAATGTAGGTTTGTTTAATTTCAAAAGTACGGTGTCAGTGTGTGGTGCATTGTTGCGGATGGATATTTGGTCGTGCGTGCGCTTGAGTTTACGAACTTGCACAATCTTTAACAAGTGTAAGTGACTAAAAAATCATAAACGTTTATGGATTTGCAAAAAGGAACATAATATTCTTGCCTAAGGATTGATGATATCTCTTTTGTTTGAGTGTCCTAAATTTTTTTCACGAAGTATTGATTATCCGTGTAACATTTTTGTGCAAGTCGTGAGTTAGCGTTACGAAAAAGAAAATGTTTCGCGGGTGACACTATCGAAAACACACTGGGAAATTCCTTTGTTATTCAAAGATAATACTTCCGCTTGGGACATCAAGGACAAAAGCTTACGGTAAGTTATCGAATTTCCCCCCTTAATCTGGTAGTTTGCAAAAGAATCTGGTAATTCGCTATTAATATGATAATTGTCGTTATTTCCAGTGACATTTTATCATTAACGGAAGCAGAGCGCTAAAACGAAAGTAATCTGCAACTGTATTGATATGCGAGCGGTCTTATTTTTAAAATTAATTAACAAATATGTAAATGGCTAAATTGAATCCAAAATCGTCTCCAATAAATCAACCATGATTTCATACGCAAGATTTAAAGTTGTTCGAATGGTGGTGGTGGTATAAACGAAATTACTAATGCCGATTTGTGAAAACGTTGTTGAATGTTACAAATTACAATAGTCATGTAACCTTGCTCAATGGGCAGGGATACATTTTTTATTGATAAAAGTACAGAGGTTAGACGGCCGAGTTTCTATCACTTAAAACATTTGAATTAAAAAGGGCCCACCTTAATAGCTCATAAATTAAATAAAACAAAGATTTAAGACAATGTGCACAACCACATATGTAACTATCAATAAATCGACGGGTCTGTATGCGGATGACCTAGACCAGGCGTTGTCATTCACATAATTCTGTGATAAATACTCGCAACTGAGGTTATATGAAATGCGCTCTTACTGTTTGATGATGTTTATCTTGGGAGGTCTCAATAATAAGTAATTGGGAGTTTACATTCAGTATTGATCCCTTTTCGAGAGCCTTCTGTAAATTAGGTATTGCTATTTTTATCACTAATCAGTTACTGGCGAGGTGACAGCGGCGATGACGGTCATGAATATCACAACAAACTCAAAAACAAAGCCTTGTCGAATTTAGTATGTAAATTCACATGACTGTCAATGCATACGTAATATCGCGTAGGTGCAAATTCAATTTTTTAAAAATATACGACAATTTGGGATGGAATGAGAGCAAAAAATTGCTGTAAATGAGTTATAATTTTTCTTCGTCTTGCATGTTGCACCTTTACAGTGCAGCACTTTGAGAAGCAGATGTGAAAGGTAACAACAGAACAAAGGACAGCTCAAGTGGAGATACTATTGCCAATCGATAATCCAGTTAGTTGTTCATTGTTGAGCAAGGGTTTCATTCAATTGTTGAATTGGCACCATATACGAGCGAATATTAGATTATAAATAATAAATAGGCAGAAAAAAATGACATGTGTGTCACATTGTTAGGGACATTTGAAGCGGAGTGTTTTTATTGGGCAGATTACATGTTGTGATAAATTACAGGCAATTATATTTTTGTGCCCGATCTAATAGTTTCAAAAGTAACTTTGATCTTCATACTTCATGCACAATTTGCAGTAGTTGGGTTTACTGAAGGAAAAGGGTTCCAAATGTATAAACCCAATTGTCCTTATGTTATTGGACGAAGAAAGGATAAATGTGGCGCAAGTCTATTCGAGGTTTGATAGTTTTATTGTTATGAGACGTTACATGTTATATAATATTTATTTACAGATTACAATAATCCATTCATTCACACCAATCTTTTATGACGGCACAGTTAAGTAAAATTGATGGAGATTTCGCATCATTGTGCTAATTTTTTTGACATATGGAAAAGTGATTTGGCTATGACCTTTCAAAATCTATTAAGCCTTGAATACACGAGATTCAACGTGACATAGTTGGTAGACTAATTGAAGGGCCAATCTTTTAATTATGATTAGTTTAAACTTTTGGAAGTAGGCGTTTAAAAAGGACTGTAATCATATACTTTTTTTTGCGTTTTGGTTATGCTCAAAAGGACTGAGACTGACTCTATGCTAAATAGTGACCATACTGTAAAATTGCTATTTTTTCAGATTAGATTTGTAATCTGTACAACGGCAGCTTTCGCCTGAATGTTAAGGTAATAATGATTTGAGGAGTCGAATAGACAATCCTTTCCAGAAAATGGTTACAGAGAGAATCCCAGCCCAGCATCACCCTAAATCTTCAAAAAAATCAAATCAACTTCTTCCTGTAGTCGACAAGTTGAGAAATTTTTGAACCAAAATTCGCCAAACAAGAAATGCAAAAATGTTAACAGCTTTTAAAATTTAGTTTCATTTTATTTTGTTTTTATTCAAATAGTAGTACAAGAGTATAACGTTGCGAATGATTTAAATAGAGTAGTTATATTCTTACACATTGACAACTATAAGTCATTCTTGTGTCAACAATATCTTTATCTACAAACATTATATTCAAAGTGATGTCCACAGAGTCATTAACACAAAAATGACAGAAGCTAAACCAATATACGCCTCATCAGAATGCTTGTCTACAGACATTATATTCAAAGTGATGTCCACAGAGTCATTAACACAAAAATGACAGAAGCTAAACCAATATACGCCTCATCAGAATGCTTGTCTCGAATCGCAGCAAGCAGTTGCCGTTTTGTATCTGAGAGGATACCAGTTTCTTACTGGGATAATTTTGCAGCACTTTTGTTAATGTTATGAAATACTGAATACTAGTTTTGCCCTCACAACATTTACTTTAAAATGTTGCAGAAACATGAAAGCATACAAATCAAATTGAAATCTCAATCTTTGAAAATTGTGAATATGAGCACAAAATGATCAGAGTTGAACACCTGCAACATATCATGCGCACTCACAAATTCTACAAATCACGTCTGAAAAAATGACCACGTGGACGCACCTTAATGTCATTTCAAATTACTTCGTCGTATGTATACAACCAAAAAAAATACGTGTCAATCTGTGTACTTGTTTAAAACGCAATGTTGGTAGCAAACAATTCGTCACTCTTAATTACCTGGTATGGTCCCAAACTAATTATGTCCCCATTCATTTTCGCATAAATCTGTTTCTACTACATTCGATAGGAATGTGCAGTTTCTAAGTTATCATTGGACAAGTGCGTCCATTTTCTGTGGTCGACGTATGTAGAGCATGGCGACAACTATAACGCGGTACTGAATAACACGTCCATTTCACAAAGCTTGGTTAATTGCGTTTAATTGCAGTCAAGGTTGGGAGTGAGAGTAGTATATTGTATAAAAGACCAAGAATTAGATAATACCAATGCGTCAACCACGCACTTCTGTGCTCTATAAAAAAACTATCACTAAAGATATTGGGCCGAAGCTGAGCTAAGAGTCCTTAAAAAGAAAACTCCCTGAATAATGACAAGTCATCATTACGCGCATCATGACTTATTTTTACGCATTAACAGTATGAACACGTCCAATGGACACTGCCATCGTTAAGTTTCAAAGAAAGGGAAAATAATATAAACCGTGATACAAACATTTAAATAATATGCAGGCATTTTTAGAAGCATGAATAAAGTATTAGTTCACCTCCAAAAGTAATTCTTGAATGAAAATGATACACACATTAAAACACCGTGACTCCTTTGATGAGCGTACTATTTCTTAGTACTTAGAACAAGAAAAGGTCCTTTAAACTTACTTTATTGCATCCACATGCAAATTTTAGCCAATGTCATTTCACCGCTTGGCTCTGATTACATCATGTTTAGAACATTTGTGATGTTTCTGATACTGATTTTGAATATGGTCTCAAAAATAATGTCACTCTGACAGACTCGATAGCTCAATTAAAAGATTGAGAGTTGTTTTTCATGTCCGATTCAAATGTGTTCTACATGTGCCAGAATAGAAACAATAGTTCGATAAATTAAACGCGGGGGTTGGTCGCTTTTGTGATTGTCTTTGTTGGAGAAATAAGATAACAAAATGAGTATCAACATCAAACAAATAAATTGCTTGGAGGGTATATGTTTAGGAAGACAGTTAGATAATGGGCCACGTGACAGACGCGAAAAGGTCAGGTTGATATCTTGGTCTTGGAAGTGATTTAGATGGGCTTGAGGACATACCATGTTCAACGTTTCCTTGTCGGTTTTTATGGCTTGATTATGAAAACCAGATATAATGGCAGTAGTTATTTTAAGAAGACATTTTGATGATTTCAATGATGGTGGTTTATGCTTAGTTGATTCGAGAACAATGCTACTGACTTAATTTGTCCATGGAGGTGGAGTAAATGTGATTGTAGATTGAAAATGATGGTGGTCTCGAGGCAGATTTACAAATAAAAAATATGGTTCAGTAGAACTTGAGCTTCACACATGAAAACACCTAATTTTAGTATTACGGAAGCAGTAAAGTGTACATTTTTTTGGCAATTTCGATTTCTAGATGACTCCACCAAAGCCAGTCACGACTAGCTTGTTGCTCGTCTTGGCAATTTCTATCCCACGGGTAGTAATTGGCCAGCATCAACCGTACTTTTTCAATTATCAGCCGCAGCAGCAGCAGCAACAACAACCGCAATACCAACAGCAACAAACGTTTCAACCCTTTACGAACGCTCCACCACAACCTTTCTTTCAGCCAAGTTTTCAAAGTCAAGGGAGCAGCGGCGGTCCTGAACTTCTCGGCAGCTTTTTTAACGATGCTTTTTCATCTGCACCAACGGTGCCACCATCCAATCACTTGGTACAGTATCCCACCCAAGTAAGTACATTGGACGGGTCTCGCCATCACTTACCACCGCAACCATTCCAGCCTGTAGGAAACAGTATCCAGCAAACTCCTACTGTTCCAACGAGAACAACTACGGATCCATTCCGACCCAGCCCATTTCTCAATCATCATACTCATATTGTCGATGGTTTGCCGCGAAGACAGTTTTTTGGGAATAATTACGCATTTTTCAGGGACAGTCATGGTCTTGGCTTGCCTCCAACACCGAGTCCGTTCTTGCAAACAGTGCTCCAGAATATTACACCAAATAATGTAGCTGCGCCTGGTCCATCTGCAGCTTCACCAACACCCTCAGCATCGTCAGCTCCGCCAGCAGGTTTGTAAAAAATCTTGTGTTAAAAATTTTAATGTCAAGTATCGTAATAAAATGGTCGCGATTTCAACATTGTATGCTTTCCAGCGTCTCCTACTAAGACAAGCGAATCGAAACCTAGCCCCTACTGTGAAGACCCTGGCACTTGATATTCCATCCAGTCCAGCACCACCCCAAACTACACAGTCAACTTTCCTTTCTAGATTCCCATTCCCAGGTCCATCAACATTCTCGCCAGGTTAGTAACCATTTGAATTTATTTCGAAAATACATTCGTTTCAAATTTGTACACTATGTTTTATGCAAGCATTTAATGATGATGAGATGACATATTGACATGACGCATTATATTGAGTTTTTACACACGATTTACTTAATGATGGTATGATAAATCTATGAAAAACTCAGTTACAAACCAACAAACCTTTAAACCGGCTGTGCCATATACAACACCTGCCCCGAAATACTTCCCAACAGCGCAGCCCACAACGGCCAAGCCAGCAACCTCCCCCTCTTTCCAGTTCCAACAGTATTTCCCTGAAACCGACGTGAACTCCAATGACCTTCCTCGTCAACCTCTGTTTCAAGAAGAAAGCAGCGAAGAAGGATTCGACGATAATAATTTTGCATTGAACAACAATTTCAAGTCCAACAATCAAAACAATGTGAACTACTTCAGCAATCAGGGAAGGCAAGTTTCACAAGCTAGACCCCAACAACAGTATACCGCAAATACAGTAGCCCCTCCAACCCAAACATACAAGATTACCCAACAAACGTCGTCGGGAAATAGTGGGGCATTTAGTAACGGCATCACGTCTCAGGCCAAAGATGAACCAGCACCGGCGCGAGTGCACAGTACTACTCCAATCCGTATCGTCTTCAACTATGAGCAGGCACTTGAGGCTTTAGAAGAAACTCCTGGCGTTCGTGTAGTTATCGCACACACGGAAAAAAATAACTTGACGG
Source organism: Akabosia matsudoensis (assembly GCA_019593645.1). Classification (NCBI taxonomy): domain Eukaryota; kingdom Metazoa; phylum Arthropoda; class Collembola; order Entomobryomorpha; family Paronellidae; genus Akabosia; species Akabosia matsudoensis. Next base: position 136 of record VICI01001877.1, on the reverse strand, counting down.
ACAGTGAATTCTCCACAACAGCTCGGCCAATCACTGTCAATGTTCCACCTCCAACTTATTCGACAACGCCACGTTCCTTCCCATCACCTCCAACGTATCAATATCAAACGACTACATCCAGACCCAGCAATTATGT
>VICI01001876.1:0-19376 GCA_019593645.1 Akabosia matsudoensis | reverse complement strand
TCTTCCCTTTCAAAATTGGAACGAATGTTCACAGACGAATGCTCTTGGCTATTGTGAGCTGTCGATTTTACAGTGCGAAAAAAGCATTGTCCTTACATGATATCGATCCAGAGCAATTGCAGTGATGGAAATGGTCGAGACAAATATTGAAATTGCCTGGAGACAGCCAAAAAACTTGCAGAGAACGTCGTGGTTCCCCAGGGGCCAGTAGACTGTTACAATCTCCATGAGCGTGACTGGCATCGTTATCACACAAAGGAGAAGGTCCGACACAGCCAGATTCACGATAAACATGTTCCGGGGCGTCCGCATTGACGGCTTTCGAATGGCGGCGCTCACGGCGAGACAGTTGCCAATCGTCCCGAAAATGACGAGCACTCCGTACGCAAATATAAACAGGTAGAGGATCGGCCAGTCAAAAAACCGGTTGTTTTTATACCGGAGCATGAGCTTCTCCAGGTGGGCCTGGTCAAAGACCTCAGGATCATGGTCTGAATAGTTGCTCAGTGTTCTCCATGATCTGGCCTGATAGGATCCTCACGCTTTCGTGGTCCTTCATCAGCTCCAGCTGCCGGAACAGGTCCTCAGAAAACTCCAAATTGAGGCTTGTTGAGTTGTCCATGTTGCCTGTGTGTGTCTAGTGAATTATTCTCACTCCCGTTCCAATTCGCCCCAGACCTGTGCAAACAAAAAAACGATAACGCTTATCAGTGACCTGATTTGGCATTCTTCTTAGATTACAACGCAATATCAAGCTGCGTGGCCTCGTATGACGGGAGAAACGGGGAGGGAAAGGTCGTACACACCAGTTTCTTTCCAGTGAAACTTTATTACGAACTATGATGCTCATTAAGCGCATTTTTTGGGTTTCCTACCTTGAGATTACAGACAACAGAGCACGTCCATTAGTCAGCGCTTAAATCCATTTTATTTCTTTTTTCGCTATCTACACAGTACACACATGGCCAACAACCTGTCAGGCTGGATGTAACTCTTTCCGATTCGTTGCACAATTGCACACTTTTCTTTATTATTTGATTCTTCCAGTAAACTTAATATCATATCGATGGAACATGGCATAGAACCTCAGACGCAGACCCTAGTGCGATCCTTCTAACTGCCTATTTTTATGACGACGTAAAAGATAGGAGGAGGAGTCACCTTATATTCCCTTTTTGCTTTCCCCTCCCACAAATTCCACCTTTTCCTTTGTGGTTTTTATAAGCTCAAAATGAAAATGGACTGAACAAAGGAACTGTATTTTTCTCAAAATGGCGATGATCTTGAATACATTTTTGTAGGGAAATACTCTATCCTCACATGATTTAATGAAACGTACGTTTTGAGTTGTTATTTCATTTCCCCAGTCCAGTCCAGATGCAAGTTTTCAAAGCATTTCATGAAATTTGATCAGACTTGGAAAAAATACTGGCTGAAAACCGACTTCACACTTTTTAATGACTTATTTTTACGGCGAAACGCTTCAGCTCGGCATCAGATTTCTTTTTGTAGGCCAATCTAAAAAAAAAATGCCCATTTTTTCCGGAAATTATGTGAAACAGAAGCGATGAGCGAAAATGCCGAGCGAAAAAACGAAAATGTTTTTTTTTACTATATAACTGCCTAAAAGGCACTAACATGTTTTATCCTGTATTCCGATATAGTATTTGTTTTTAATCATCTAGCAACGCCTTTTAACCCGTTTCCACTTTCACTTAAGTTTAGTACTCACTATCAGTACAAATTATGTTTTCATATAGATAAGGACAAGTGTACAGCTTACTATTACCATTTAGAAACAAATATGTATCGATTTCAATTTTTCACAATCAGTTGTGTTATTTTGCTTAGCCGGAAAAGGTTTTAAATAAGGTGCAAAACGCAATTAAATTTGGGCCGCGCCGCCCATTTCCGTTTTACTTTCACTCGTTATTAGCCATTGATTTTTTTAAAACTCTTGCCGAAAATAATTAACGAATGCATTTTTCAAAAACATTTTGCGCAGTCATGCAGCAGCAGATCGCAGAGCTTTCACGTTCACTAACTTTCTCCTCTCTGCGAAATTTGAACGGAAATAGTTTGAGTATCTTTTTGGCAAACTACACCAACCAACCGAACTAGACAATGCAGTTTCGTCTCTGATCAGCTCTGGAGGCATTTAGCAATCTCATTTCCATGAAAGCAGGCAAAGTTCTTTGAGAGAAAATTAAAGCGATGAAGCTCAACACCAAAAGTTATGTTCATTCATTCATTCCAAAAAAAAATCCTATTGTGTAGTTCGAAGTAACCAGAACAAAAAAAAGTTGTTGAAAATTTAGGGAGAAAACCGTAACAAGCTATGTTTCAGGAGAAGACTCACACTAGGTCTCTGCTATAAAACTCATTTTCTATTGTGATCTTGGTGAAAGTTACTTTTCTCTTTACAATCTTGAGAACAATAGCTAACGAGTCTTAACACGAGATAGAAACAAAAACACAAATGAAAATTTTTGCTGAGGTACAAATAGGCTTCCAATAGATTCTCGTGTGATTAGTGGAAGCATTCCGGAGCATCATGACGATGGATTTTTCATCTACTCCAGTTTTAGCATGAAAAAAAGATAACAGAATCAATAACATCCTGACATTAAGTTTATCGGCTGACAGCGTTTTTCATAACTTGATATCAGCGTGGGCTTCAACCCGTTTTCTACTTTTTCCTGTACTAATACCTATTTTTTTAGTTAAAAACCCTAAATCAGCTTTTAAACAACCAATTTTTTTGCTCTACTTCAGCACAAATAGTACAAAAAAAAACACAATCACGCAAGTGTTTTATAAGTGGCTTTTACTGCCGTTGTCAGCAAAATATGAGTCAATCCGATTGATGATACTGTTCATAGTAAAACAGTTTTTTTCTCATCTCTTAAAAGGAATATTTAGCAAAGGGTTTGAATTACTTAAAAATGAATGTCAAGAATATAATACTTATGTCGCGTACCCCTAAAATATTTAAATGCAAGGCCTCAATTTCCGTAGCTAAAATATATGTAAAATAAACTCTGTTTGCTACTTTTATTGCGCAACAAGCTATTTATGAGTATGTATCCGCATCCGGTTTAATAAAACATTCAAAGAGCTATGACTAACAGAGTTACACTAGAAAACCAGGAGGTAGCACTTAAGAAGAAAAAAAATTGCACGGGAAATGTTATACGTCTCTACTGGCGAACTAATGAAATAATTATTTTTTGTGGCATACCAAACGGAACCCATGTAACAAGTTTGAATAGCTCAAAGACCTGCCACATCAAGCAAACAAGAGTCCTCTGGGGCACTGTTAGTTCCAAGTAAAACGCGTGTACTTGTCCTCTCCCATCCACAGGGAACAACTAACTTTCCACAGAAATATAATTTTTTAAAGGAGTTTTTTGTTCTAAAGGAAAATTTAGTGTAACGAGAACCAGCCCGTTACACCACGAACCCTTGAAGTAGCGAAAGCGCCATGTACAAAAATACCCCTCGTACCATGTACGTGACGAAAATATAGTCGGGCCCTTGAAGCAAAATTGATGCACCAACGAGTACTATCGAAATATTCAATAAAAAATGAAACCCATTTACGAATTGTCGTCAACTTTCGTCACCCTGTAACTCAATTAATGAAATTCGACCCAGGTCATTCAAGCAAAATTGGTGCACCCAACGATTACAATCGAAATTACTTTTCAACTTGTCAACATGACCACCAGACAACTAGGTCAGACAGAACCTTGTCCATCGGCGATTATGTTTGAAAACTATGAAAGACGGACAGACAGACAGAAGAGAAGATCCTATAAAGCAGCTTTCGCTTCTTAATAATAAAAAATAGATCAATCGTGGCCAGGACTCCGAACCTAAATATTGCTCAATGCTTAAATTCATTAAAATTAGTTTTAAAAACTATGTACCACATTTTATCCAACTGTTTCTAAAAATGCAGGGAACGTGTCGTGTCTAAAAACTTTTTTAAAGCCAAACCTACTAATTATTTTCCTTGTCAGTTTTCTTGACGTTTATTTATCCAAACAGCCATTACAGATAATATTTTTTCTTCCTGCTATTGAAATTCGCATCAGGCAGCCAGCCGCCATATTTTTTTTTTCTTTCTGGCCACGAAAATATATGTATCTGTTTTTCTTGTTAGATCGCGAGTTTGCGTTTGAACAGGAAAAACTTTCAATTATTATTAACACGCCCTAACTTCCGTCGTCAAAAGGTTTTCAATTTAGGCAGTATTTTAAATACAATAAGTATATTTTAATAATAATAAAGGATATAGATTGTTTTCATGACCTCGTTTAGTGTAACAGTTACAAACGAACTGTGCGTCTTTCTGAACATAAACTAATTTGGGTCTTGAAAACTTATCCCGGGACGGGAAGAAAGGAGCAAAAAGCGTTTTGAACAATTGAGATCAGAAATTTGTTCAAGTTTCAAACAAAAGACTGTTTCTAGACAAAGTTTTCCAGATTTTGCATATGAAAACAACCACTGTGTAAACTAATATGTCCATCCGGGTAACTTTGCTTTACTTTAACAACGAGAGCCATGGAGCTGGCAGCTCAGATAATATTTTTGCAAGTTGTTTTTCCTTGTTTCAAACTGAAAATGCCTGACGGAAAAAGCAATTTTCAAGTATTTATAGGAAAGTCCCGCCAGTCAAATTCATAAACGTTTAAATATTTTGAAATCTGACTTGTTTTGTTAACTTTTCCAAGTGAACAAATCCCCGGAAGCCAGAGCCAGTACGAAGTATCATCTAAAACTTTCCGTGTTCATTTCTTTTGAGTGTTTTTTTTTACCAAATACAAGCCCATTTGGAGCCTTTTTATCTTGCTCCATTGTCATATCAAACTTTGAGTGCTTCCTTCCGGGCAAAAAAATATGTTTCATTTTGGGGAAGGGGGAGGTGGTTAGTGTTCCTTCTTGAAAGAAGGGTTAACAAAAGTGACTCCTTAAAATGACGGGAAACGTATCATGACAGCCTTTTTTTGTTTCATTGTCAGATGCAACAAAAGGCGGTGCATTTCTTGAGTGCAAAGCAGTTTGTCAAAACTGTATTTTCAGCAGATGTAACTGATGCCCCTCGTCGTTATCTGTTTTCCGTGGGTAATGAAATTGGCTGAAAACTAATGGCAGCCAGTATGGGGCAGACCGATGCTTGTGGCTGTGTCACAGCTAGTTATGGCGGCGCTTGCGCTTATAATTAGATTGAAGGTTAACTATTCTTTATGATTAAAATTTCATTTGAAAATCTTAACCACAATAACTAGCGGTTCTATAATTTCAAGTTATAAGAAAACATGTGCAAACCGCCATATCTAGCGGTAAAAAAGACCTTATGTCAAGTAGCACCGTCATAACTGGCTGGAAAACAGCCATAAGCAGCGGTCTGGCGCATACTGACAGTGTCAGACATAAGTGAAAGCTGTTTGCGAGAAATATTCGTTGCACAAGAGTAATGAGAAGCCGGTGGTGTACTGTAACTGTGCAAAAAACACCACACTTGTTATTTTGTTATTATATATCACCTATTCATAGGTTAAAACACATAGTTTCGGTGTCTTTTTCTCTGCAGAGATGTAAACAGGAAATTTCATGTGGCCAGCATGAAGTTTTGGGTGAAAGAATAATGTATATTTTTTTTGGATATATTCCTGCATAGCTACCTAATTCTTGTCCCGGAGTTCTCATGAGTTTTGCTAGCATAATTTATTAGTTTTTTGTACACATTCACACGCCCAAACACCATAAAAAATAATTCTCATGTATAGCATGTCATCCGGCACTTATGTTTCTATCCCTGACCATGTCCTAAAGTTTTGAGTAATGTGACCACACGGATTTCCGTATCATGCTCAATCCTAACAAAGTTATCGTAGATTTTTACTGCATTCCGCAGTACCTCCACAAAAAAACGACACTACTTTCACTTCGTCAATTCAACAGAAAAAACAGATAAAAGCCTACTTGGAAAACGAGCAAGGTCGTGGTTCTTTGTTTGTTTACTGCTGTGTATCTATAAATGAATCATCACACAGGGATTTAATTTCAAATGTCATATTCCCATGCCTCCTCACGTGTGTGTCTTAAAGCGAGATTTTTTTCTCTCCCTCTCATTTTCACGAGCTCTCAACGTGCATCAACGTATAAACTCTTAAATACGATACAATTTTCTCTCACGAACGCGCATTTCCCTTTCTCCCGACTTTCTCTTTCCATCTTGAAAATTGTCTGGAGTAGTCATGCGGTTGTTTTCACTTTCCATTTTAGTGCTAATGTATTGATGGAAACGTACCAAATAAAAAATTTGTTTCAAGTCAAGTCCTCAAAATGTGTCTGACTTGGTCTAACAAGTCCCATTAACTTTTAACGGCACACTAGCGTAGAATTAAAGAAGAAAAAATCTCATCCAATTTACTGTCACCATCACAAACCAATCTAAAAACATTCTGATTTTTTAAAACCCAGCTGGGAAACAAAATACACTAAAAAATGTGTGGTAAATAGTCAACTTCTCGTTGTATCTCCACCCTAGTGTATCTATTTGTGACTTGGAAAATAATTATACGCCTATCGTTTCTATGCATGCATAGATGTGCAGTCAGTGTGCACGTACATTTTTTGGCTTGACTTGAATAAATTATTACTGACAGCCACTTTAATTCTCTGCCAAACATGATCAACCGTCATTATATTATTTTTTCGAACGGAAAAATTATAGAATTAATTAAAACTACTATTATTTGCTCATTTTAACTTAATTTAATGAATTTTAGCTGATTTATGTGACTTTAATCTATATTTTATGTCCCGTGGAGCTAGAAAAACGACCTGCATACTGACTGCCCATATACCTATGCATGTGTAGAACGAAAGGCATATAATTATTTTCCAAGTCACATTTCATGGCGATTTTTATGTCACGTACTACCCTTTGCAACACTGCAGCCTGAAACGAAAAATGCAAACGTTTTATTATAAACCAAGTTTCCTTTCCTATACATGCCTGTATGCAAATTTCCTTGATAAACCTGCTGACAATTTACGCTTGGCAAGCTTAAAAATTAAGTTTGCGAGTTATCAAGTCGCACATTGCTTTCACTGGAGGAGTAACATACGCCAAAAAAAGACTGTGCTATGGTCGGAGCGGCAACATTAAAATGAAAATTGTTGTCAGGCCGATGTAATCAGGCATGAATCAGGAAGATTTGTGTCTTCATTTTCTCTTTTTTTCAAAGACATATAAAGTTTGACTGGTTCCGGTAGAGCCTCGTTTTTTTAACCAGGACAACGTGACAGTTGTGCTCTGTTAAAGATTCTTGTCTTTTTTATTTTCGACGACAGCAGAGCCATAAAACCAACACATAATTATTGTTCACAGAGACGCCTTAACGGGATGTTAATTTCAAAGAAAATAGCAACGAAAACATATAATCCCAACCAGTCAACGCTACGTGAGCGTTTTTTTTTTCTTTTATATTTTTTTATCTTTCGTTCTTCCATCGTCAGAAAGAGAAAGCAAACACCCCGGCACACAAAGAGAAAAAAAAAAAGAAAATCCACAAGAACCACATCTAAAACTATTACCTCGAGCTGGGAAACCAATAGCAGACAGGATAGAGTAAAGAGAAAGCTGTTGTTGTTTTTTTGATGTAATCTTTTATGTCTTGATGTATTCCATGCCTTTTTCAGAGGAAAAGGCTCAAGTCAAAGTAGCAAAGTATCCTTGTGTATACTTTCTCTTGTTTTTAATACGGACTTTCATCTATTTTAGTGGGGGGATAGAAAGCCGGACAAGTTCTGTGTGGATTTTGTTTTTCATTGACCCTGGCATCAAGTTGTCAAAGTCATGTCCTCTCTCTGTTCTTCTCCTTCCACCCTCCTTACCGCAAAAAATACCTTTAGGAGTAAGCTTTCAGTGAAATGTGTGGGCTCCCAACACACACGTGCTTTCTTTTTACGACCACAATTTAGTTTAACAGCCTGCTAGGTTGCTCTTTCATGAGTGGACGTGATCTAGAGCCAGTTTACGGCTTGGAAACAACCTGTTCCCCATAATTACTGGATGTCTTATAGATAAACATTTTTCCTAAAATAGGCCTTTGTCTGTCATTGTGACCACCAGCGCTATGTCCTTTAATGTACCCTCAAGATTTTCTACCGCAGAGCAATTAGCAGCATACCTTTATTCTTACTAACAAGTAAAGCCCGGGAGCTGCCCTTGTCCAAGCTTGTAAGAACTGGTATTAGTCCCAGACGGGGTCGATTTAAACTAAAATAATAATGATAGCATGTGTACCGAGGAATTCGTAACGTGTTTTTCTGTTGTACTGATACTGTGCCGTGAAATCCAAGATATTAATCCTTAGCCGGTGCTCATGCTGAACTTGAGCTCAAGCCCTATCTCAAACATTGTTGATGTCAAAATATATTTTCTGACGGTACACGGGGTACCTCGATTCAATGAGAGAAAATGTGTTTTGACATCAAAAATGGCTTCGTTCAGCAAGAGCATCGGCTAAAGATTAATATCTTGGGTTTCGAGGCTCAGTACAGCCGAGCTATCCAGGAAACGGTCAAGACATGGGCATGTGCTTTCACTACTAAAATGTTTTTCGCTCAATGCACAGCCAACCTTGAGTTATGCTCTAGAGATAGTAGAAACATTGCTATTTGCACAAAAAAATTGCCGGTACTTGACTAACCATGATAAACTCAATTTCCCCCGCATGAAAAGCAAAGAACACGGGTTATCTTCTCTTTGCATTTGAAAAAAACTAATTTGAGTCCCTGAATGTAAGCCTTTTTTCAGCTTTCCAACCAAATGTAAAGTGAAATTGTACAGGGTTTTTCCCGAATCACAAAGTATCCTGGTTTAGGATTTTTTTTCACGGGGGCTACCATTAAATGGGGAGATGTTTATTGACCGAACCTGTAGATTACTTGTGCTGGTTTGCTAAGCGATTGTTCGTCTTGGAACTTTTCTCCCCTTTTGTTTTTACTTTGTTTGGATAAGTTAGAGTGATTTGTGTAAACAGTGAGTGGAAACAGGTGCTCGGCCCTATCTTGAATATTCATTCCATCCAAAGAGAATAAATCATAATCTGTAAACATTTCAATTTTAATACCTAACAGATCCCCCGCAAATGCCGTATCTGCATAATATTTTTTCTGTTCCGTAGCTCTCAAGCCAAAAAGATTAAGTCATATTGCTACCTTCACACATTGCCCCGATTCACAACATTGCATAAAATAACCGGTTGACACCTTCCCCATAATATTTACAGTAGAACAAGGGTTTTTATTTCAACTGTTTGCTTATGAAAACTCAAACGACGTAGTTATGGATAATGTAACTTTTCTTTTATGTAAAGAGAAACTCAAACAAAAAGTTTTGCTGAAAAAAGGTAGCAAGGTGAGCATGCGAAATATGTAATATTTCAAAAAATAAATAAATACTTCACGCTCGTTCTAATATTTTTCGGCAACATTTCAGTACAATGAAATGTAAGTAAACAACTGCAACGGCGTATAAATTTGGCAATATTATTTTTATTTTTTTTGTTGTAGGGGAAAAAGGTCGCCGCTCAATTTTTTCGGTCGATTGGCAACAACAAAAAATGTATTCAAGGAGAAAAGAGCCAAGATTACAATACTTTTTTCATTAAATAAATCTCATGATGACCCATTCATCGCCATATTTCTTATATGTGTCATCCTGTGCTATTTCTGAGAACTCTAATTTGATTTTGACGACCTGCAGTTGTTGATAAGAATATGTGTGTTATATTCATGCCATTCATTCAGCTCAAGACTTTGACCCGGATTAAAACTCCTTTGCATTCATACAGTCAAACGGATCATTTTATTTTTTCCTTATGCCATGATAAGTTTTCCAGGAAACCCTTTTGCAGATAAGCCTTACGATGCAGTTGGCACAGAACTCTGTCAGACAAATCTTCTTTAAAAAAAAGAGATTATCTGCAAGGGTTTGACTGTGTATGATTATGACGTTGAAAAAATAAATTTCACGTGAATCTCTTAGTCAGACCACTAATTTTTTTAAAAATCTGGACCAGGCTGAAATTGTTAAGACAATGCATGGGATCCACTTCACTTGGAATAAAAACCTGTGATAGTGCAGAAATATATGGAACAGCAAGCGGAAATTGCATGTTGATCGTGAGCACACGACAACGTTGGCCGTTTTTTTGTCGTCGAGTATTTCCATGCAAAACCTCGTTTCAAGCTGTGCACCAACTCATTTGTATGAATAATTTATGGGTCGTGAGTGCATCCAAAGTTGTCGCTATAAATATTGCAAAAGCTTTCAAATAAATACCCTCACACAAAAATCAAATCTATTGACTTAATTTAACGAGCTGCCTGAATATTAAAAACGCCATGGATTTACCGGAAGAGTGCCAGCGCAATTAGGTAAGCTGCTGCGGAACATTCTGTGCTGCATCATTTGGCAAGGACGAGTTGAAAAAAACAAGCATCGTAAAATGTTTTATATCAACTTATACCAAATTTTCACACACATTTTTTTTTTCGTCAAAGAAAAAGTAAAATAATCAAAATCAGGAACAGGAGCGCCCATAATTTTTATGCCTAGCTAATTTACACCTCTTGTTTCTCTCCGACCTTGTTAAACGTTCAAAGTCAGCAGAAACTCGGCAAAAAACATGCTTCCCCTGTCGAAAAAATATAAATTCCTTCAAGGTTCACCAATGTACCGGAGGTAGATCACTGGGATTTACGTGTCAATATGTTTTTCTTTTACGAGCAAATTACTCAATAGACCTACGGCATAGCCTTGATACTAAATTTGTTCTGACACTTTTTTTTCCTTCGAGCTACACTTTAAATAAAAAGCCAAGTCATTCTTTTTACATAAAAATTATTTACCGTGACGAAAGTGAAATCCTTTTAAGCTTTGCAAAGGCGTGCAGTATTTTTTGTTGTTTTTATTTCAAGGACGAATTGTGTACTCAGTGCAAATGGGGAAATTTGAGACACGTTGGTTAAAACTAATGCACCTGGTTTAAAAAAATCATATTTGTAATTACTTTCTAAATACTTACCTTAATTTTTATGCTTTTGGGGACCAACCGCTCTCTTAAAAACCTGTTTGAATGGGAAAACAATTTTTTTAACGACAAAGACTTGGTTGCTTTAGGGTCTCTTTACGGTTGTCTATTAAGACGAGCCATGTTGAACCAACAGCACTTTTTATACACTTTTTATCTTAAACATTCTCTCGTGCTTTCTCTTTTTTTGTGAACAATTTTTGCAGAGACATCCACACAAACAAGGTACAGCATTCATTTTTACTTTGTCCAGTAGAAGTAAAAAGTGCTTGCTCTCAAATGCAGCTTTGTTTTCGCTTCTTCTTTAAAATACTTTCACTCTCTGGAAATTGTCACAAACCACCACACTTCTGTACGCTTTGCCCTCATGACTGGCTTTAAGGAAAAAATAAACCCCGAAAGTATTGGGTTTCCTCGAAGAGCCCTCATAAATCATGAGCTATTTTCGAAGCTGTCCCAATACTCAATTAAGTAAATAAGATCACTATGCAAAAAGCAACAAGCCAAAAAAAACCCATTTATTACGTGCACCAATGGAAGCACCACGTCTTACAGACTTAGTTCATTTATATTCCCTATCAGTGGACGAAGGGTAACAACTCGCCAAAAATGGCAATAAACGTTTCCATCTTTCACTGGGTGTGAACAAAACAAGTTTTGTCTCAAACAAAACAAAAAAAAAGTAAACAACTTTTGGATGAATATTTTTTTATATGCTTATGCAAGCTACACTAAAGTTTTTTTTGTACAAAAAAATGAATTTTTCTTTTTTTGCGTAGGAGTTTATTGTTAACTTGTTTTTCTTTATGCGGGGTAGTTCAACAAGTCGCTGTTCTCGTGCTTCCGTTCCGCTACAAGTCTGATCACCGAATGAGAGGAAAATGACTAAAAATCTCGACTTACAAAGCTTCTCCGACTGGGGGAAAGTGTGGACTGCTTTTTTTTGCAGAAAAAATGAACGATGCACAGCTCTCCGTGCTTGCATGGCGCTGTGGAAGAACAGCCTGGAAATAGTGTGCAAAGTAAGGGTGCAGTTGTTTGTTACTTGCCGTACGCACACATGTTCCGTAAACAGACATGTAATGAGTACAGACTCATAAGGCATATGGTAAAATGTGTCGGTTTTCTGGGCAGAAGTATTTTTTATCAGTATTCCATGCGAAAACTCGGTATAGAATGAATTCAGAATATAATGTACTGCCTCTGTATTGCATGCGAATGTATGCATGCATGGGACTTACAAACAAAAATGTGCGAGATAGATGTGTTTTTGAAGGAGACAGATCTACCGCGTCTTGTAAGATATGCCTATCTGATTAGCCTTTCAAGTGGACACAGATATCCGGTTAAAGCAGGATTTTTTTTCATTATTTCTATACACTGGAAGTTGAGAAGCAAACCAGTCAAAGTGATTGCTCAGAAGAGACAATGAATAACGCACGAGAAATAATTACCGGGCAATTTTTTTGTGTCTGGCATAAAGAACCTTGACGCAAATCAATGATCAAATATTCGCCAATTTTTTGCGACGAAACACTAGATTAAATAGAAGCAAGAAATAGAACACGCGATGAATCAACTGTGTTAAAGTGACACTCCTGGTTGTACGACGTATTTTGTTTGGGAGAGGCGATTTTTTGACGTTTTATAAATTGACAACAAGTTATGCGTTTGATGTAAGTTCCTTTAAAGTAGGCCTCAGAGATCCCAATCACATCACGTTTCCAACAATGCTCCAGGCAATAAACCACTCGCTAATTTGATTTCACCAGGAATTTTTCAATTTCTCTGGAAGCACAGGACGTTCACTTTTGTTCGCCGCTTATTTACGCTCAGAGTTTGACGGCACATGGACGCTGCATGCATTATTGGCTAAACTGCAAAAGCAGATCTCTTTTTGTCAAGCCTTGCTTGACATACATTTCATCTGTGAAATATCTGCTTTTTGTATGTCCCCAACGAATTCACACATAACTTTAAAGCTTTTACCCTCTTCTCAATTTTGTTTTCATTATTATCTTGCTCATTACTTTCACCATTTCCATTTCAGGGCATAACAAATGGGAAAATTGGGCATGGAACTGTGCCAACAAAATTGGCCCTGCTGAAAAACCACTTCGTTGCATAAAGATTTTTTAAAACCATTTTCTCATTTGGAGATAGATGTTGAGAATTCTAAATTTTCAGGGACAGGGTTACCTCCGTACGAGATTTTACAACGAAATGTTTTTGAACTTGACAAATTACTACTGCGTTAGCCTTGCCTAACCTATGATTACGTATAATGATTGTGAAAACAAAATGTTATATTTTTTTCATTAGAAATCCGCTTGTTTGTTTAGGCATTTCCTTCTGCAAAATTCAAACACACGAGTGACTACCACGTGATTGCGTCATTTCAAGGGAAAGCAATTTTCAGTTTAGATTTCATAATCCCCTTCATTTGTCTATCCAATTATTATTGTTTCGCTAGTTGCAGGATACAAACGAACCTAATTTTTGGTTACATAAATCCCCAATGGTTTTCCATCCGGATGGACTCCCAATTTTGTTTCACGACTTGTTTAGTAATTTTTGGATTTTTTGCGGAATTCATGTGTGGCCAGCCCAATTTTCCCTGCTCCCATGCATGGTTACAAGCTATTTTGTGAAAGAATAAAAAATGATGTAACACTTTGAAAAGAGCTTCCGATAAAATAAAACCCTTCTTTCGAAGAATTTCACGATTGTGTCACTCTCCACCTCAAACGCAAATAAAATTAAGCAAATTGGATTTCAATTAGAAAAGCCTACTTCGTAAGCATACAATAAAAATTATGTGTCCGTGCGGGACATGCCTAATAACCCAAACACCGACACGTTTTCATCCTGTTTGTTTGTGCCGACAACCAGGCAAACATAAAAAATGTTATTGAGTTTATCATCTTGCAAGCTAGTGGCAGATTGTCATACGAGCATGGCTGTGTGTCATATCAAGCGGTTAAAAACGTCATGGGTTACACGGATCCGTTGGGAGTCAAAATCGGCTTGCACTTTACCCACTGCCAACTGCCAGCCCGTTGTTGATCTTAAGAACGTTAAAGTGTAAGATGCATTACGGAACGGGATAAGGTATTGACATGATGATCTTCGGATGCTTACAATTTGATAAAGCCTGTCAAAAACACCCTTTTCCGTACAAGCATGAGTTTCCCCTAAAAATCCATAAACAAATTATGGTCACTTCGTCGAGTTAAACTCCTGTAGCGAGTTGCAACTCGTCTCAACTCAAAAATTAATGAACGCATATTTATTTGAAGGTCTTCGCAATACTTTTGAAAAAGCTCCTTTTTTTTCAGCACTAGCGGCACAAATCCAACTTCCACTTCCAGTTTGAACGACAACCACTAATGCAGTATTTTTGTGTATTTATTTATTTTTTAAACAATCAAATACCACTCAGAATAAAATATTTTAGACTTTGCGACTACTTTGCAAAACATATCCACTTTTGGAAAAAATCTTTGCTAGACTTTCTCTCTCCCCGTCAGTCAACGGAAGTAACGGTCCGCGACATGGCCCTCCATATAAGCCTTTCAAATCCATTGATGCCTTTAACCCTGCAACTCCCAATTTCCGGGTGACCTAGATAGTCGGTATCCCAAAAAACAAAAGTCTTTTTTAAAAACAAAGTTTCATTGTTACTACGAAAAAACCTTTAAAAGCTGCTCTCTTAAACTTGTCATGATTGTCAAATTTGCTGTTCCTCTTCATTAGTCAGAACTCTTTATAAAATCTCTTTATATAACCTTTTCGAACTTTTATGAAACTCTTTCTAGGCTATATATTTTTTTACAACTTACCAGGTAATTTGGTGAGATTAACGACTGCTGTAAAGCCACTCCATTCTTAAGGTCGTTTGCATGGAAGAGTTTGTACAAGGCAGACACCTCATCGGCCAAGACGTTTGCAAGGGCACAAATCCCTCCAACGCAACCTTTTACAAACAAACAGAAAAAAAACTCTAAAGATTAACGACTGTAAAGATTCAGATAAACTAGAGCTTCTGGTTTGCAGTTATATTTACACAGACCCGGGTGGGAGCTTTTACCTCAAAGTTTTAAAAATATTTTAAAATGAGCCCATAAACTTACCCATTAGCAAGGCGGGAAGGAGGAACCCGGCAGAGCCTGCGATTACTTGGAAGTTGGCCGGAGTATTAAACACAATTTCCGAAATTTTAGTAATCTGCAAACAAATATATACTACCATTAAAAAAGATAATCCTAGCTTTTCTTTTTCAAAAAGAAAGTCTATGAAGAAACTGCAAGTAAGACAGTTAATGGCTTAGGTTTAGCTTAATGACTCGACAAAAGAAAAACTTTCCTTTTTTTACATTACTTTCTCCACAGTTCAGTTTAACCCGTTTCTTAAATGCTGTAGCTGACCTATATTCTAGAGTGGGTAATATTTAATAAATTCATTCTCTCTGTAACTAAATACTTAAAGTTTTATCCGTTTTTTTTCTGGGCTTCCTGAAACGAGAATTAAAATCATCAGTCGATCCATGCCAATCAGTAGCATCTACTGGATTTTTTAAAATTCTAGCTACCCGCCCGGCCGCTATCTCGTCCCTAGCTTAGTAGCACGCACTCGTAGACAAACTTGCGTGCTACTAAGCTAGTGTAGGCAAACTTGCGTGCTACTAAGCTAGGGACGAGATGGCGGCCGGGCGGGTAGCTAGAATTTAAAAAAATCGAGTATATATTTTTATGGCATTTTCACAAAATCACTTCAGTTTGTCGATCTCTCTTGCAAAAGAAACTGTTAAAAACTTTATTTCTCTGTATCTATCAAAAAGTTGTGGTATTTTGAGCTCCCCCCCTGCCCTCACTCTACCAAGCTTCTTTAAAAAAATGTCTCCGGAAAAAAAAGTCTAAACAAACAAGCCTACCTCTCTTTTGTCCTCAATCCATTTTTTAAAAAGTTTTAAGCGAACCAGAAATTAATTAGAACTGATGTGTAATATAATTCTATACAATCTTACGTCATTTTCATTTCATAATAGCTTTCAACTTGTGCATTATGTAACCAAAAAAACACCAAACAATCCACTCTTTCGAATTCATTTCGTCTTCGTCCTAGTGAAAGCGAGCACCTTGTTCATTTTCCCTTTGTGTCGGAATGAACCTTCCCGGCAGACTACCACCAACCACCACAGCCACAACCATTTAATAATGAAAGGTGTGAGCTGAACACATGCAACATGACCTTTCTCATTTTTGCTTTCTTTAAAAAAAATACAACTTTCCTTCTTGCAAATTAAAAAAAAGAAAGCTTCCTCGCAAACTCCATCAAAAATAAGGATACCTTATTCTACAAAACATATTGAATTTCTAGGTACTTTCACCCAGAGAAAACTTTTTTCTCCATCAGAGATTAGCAGCCAGTTTATTTTCCCCGGGAAGGATGGTTCATTTTACAGCGCCTCGCCCAACTTTCATCCATTATGCAAGCCTTTTTTTCTTCTTATAAAAAAAATTGTATTCTAGTCAAGGGTAGAGCCTACTTCTATGACCCTTATCTGTGGTATGAGCAGTACCATTCGAAGGATTCCTACAAAAGTAATGGTGTAGAATAAATGATCAAATGAATTAAATAAAGTTTAACGCGTATTGGCTACAGGATCAACACTCTCGCCACGGCCGAGCCGAAAAAAAGCTCAACATCTTTCTCATGGGAACAGGAACAAAGACTACATAATTTTTTTAGGTTGCAACAAGAAATAAGAAAGACTATGTTTTCAAGAGACGACCTTTAAGAGTTTGTTTGGTGGGCTACAATTTTCAGTTTTTCATGACACGCTCGTCTTTGTAACCGGATATCCTTGGAGATGAAAAGAAAAAAAAAGATCCGCATGCGTAAGTTTTCGTGTGATTAATGTACGAATAATTAGACGTGACGATCAAAACAAGGCATCTAGTCAAATGCGACGGTTGGTGCCTTAGAACATTACTAAAATGCCTAAAATTATAAAGCAACAGTTAAAGGCGAAAAACTCGCACAACTAAACTTTTGGAGCGTCAGCCTAATTTTGTTTCCTTTTTAATTACGATCTAATTTGAGAAAAGTTTATGAATTTTTTTTCACAGAAAAATGGGTTGTGGAAAACACAATTTCTTCATTTCTTTAATCCTGAAAGTCAGTCATTTGAAAACTTTTAAAGTCTTCCTAGCACGGAAAATAATTTAGAGAAATATGGCGATTTGCAGAAGTTGAAAGTTGGAAAAAAAAACTTGATAAAAACGTGCAAGATTTTCTAGTAAGACAAGATAATTGAACAGCTTTCCCCGATTACTTACATCACCGCCACTGTCTTTTAATCCAATAATGTTTGGGTGCTCTGCCAGTGAGGTTACAAGGCTCGTACTCAGATCCAAACTGGTGTTGGCCGGGACCGAGTACAGGATTACGGGAAGGTTACTTTTGTCAGCGACCTCTTCGTAAAACTTCCTCAGCACTAGGTCCTGCAAAGCCATTAATAGAGAGTAATTATTACAAGCTCTAATCAAATTTGACATTGTCTCATTCCATTATTTTTGGCGAGTATATCGTCGTGTATGCGCCAACATCAAGAGGAGGAAACTGAAAATGGCTTTTTTGTGCGCTCATTTGTTGATGAACGTGCAATCTCATCGTTGATTGTCATTTCCTTGTGGTTTACGCTCTCCGATCTAGCCCGGTCCTGACGTCCGGAACCCCATCAAAAGGAAAAGCCAATAGGTTCTTGTGTACTACACTAATGAAATTACCCAAAATGGACGCACAGTAAAGGCCGAAATGGAGCTATTTTTATAATCCTTTTGTGTTCTTACTCGTGAAAAGCTCGTTTTCTTGGCTTTCTGAATTTGCGTAAATTTTCAAGGTTGCGAGCATTAAAATAGCATTGAAATCGCGAATAAGAGGACTTCGGATGCTCACCTAAATTAAACGGCAGAAGATTTTTCCACTCATTTTTTTTTTTGGCAACTATCATTTTACGTTCTGCCTGGAATAAAAATGCTGAGACAGTGTAAGGCTGCGATGACACTCCAAAAATTTAGAAATGAGAACGCGGACATATGAGTGTAATTAAGAAGGAACGAGTTCACGGCCTTGGAGAAAACCAGTGATCGATTTTTTTTCGAGTCATCAGCAGTAAAACAAAAGAGAACCAACCTTTGTAGGGGAGATCATTACATTACGAGAAAGAGAAAATGACCCTTGAAGAGAAATCCTCTCAATGTCAGGAGGGATCTCAAGGAATTAAACGGCAAATTTGAAGCAATTATTTCTTCACAACGGCGCTTAACAACTGCTAGAGCACAATTTTCCTTGAAGCAGGGGTATACGCCGTTGAGGAAAATTCAGGAGGGTACATAAAACATAATATAACGACCGGAACTCTGTCATGGGTAAATCAAGTAGGATTTTAAATCGGGGAGGATTTGGAACTGAATGGCATCGATGCTGAAACGGATAATACACAGAGAACTCATTACTTTCTACCTATATTGTACAGGGAGCACAGGAAATATATCCCTATGCACCTATAATGAAGCACTTTTTATGATGGTTCGAGAAGTTGTTTGTAAAAGTCAATAAATAACGCCTATTTAACGTAATATAGCCAGTTGTAACCTTTTTCAAGGGTTTGAGTTCAAAACTAGACGCCAACGATTCGAGTTCGTTTCGGCACTGGAGTGGCTCGAGTTTAAAGCAAGACAAGAATGAATCGAGTTCGAATCAAGACGAGAGCGACTCAAGTTTCCAAGGACAAGACAAGGAAATTTTGTTGTCAATGCGAAAGTTTTGAACCTGACGAATTGTCGTTTTGAATTGGAACCCTTGAAATAGGTTTGAGCATGGTTTTACCTGCCTTCGTTACGTATGTACGTAAATAGGTAGTTATTCATTGACTTTTGCAAACAACCTCTCGAACTCGAACCAGCATAAAAAGTATATCATTATACATAAGTGAATAGGGAGTTATTTCCTGATCTCCCTGTACACTTGTTCTACATTCATAAACAACCAAAAAGCCTTGATCATAGAAACGTAAATCATTTATGAAAAAAGCGTCATCCCTACTGCCAAGCGAATCAATTGGAATAAGCTTTGGAGCTTGAGATGCTTTCGATTTGAGAGCTGAAGATCGAATGAATGTTTATTTTCTGAGTTTTGAAGAAATACAAAATGAGATAATGGTAGTTGGTACCTAAAATTCATAAAGGGTAT
>VICI01001875.1:0-19381 GCA_019593645.1 Akabosia matsudoensis | reverse complement strand
TTTACCCGATATCTATATTTTGTCATCAACTCAACTCATCATCATTTTCTTTTCAGAGTAAGACAACATTTTAAAACCGGCACTTGATGCTATTAAGCTACACATTGTTCAACAAAGTGACAAAAAACCCTCAAACAACAGTTTTGCTCCTATTTTCACCCGCCGCAGCAATTACTATACCGAAGAATAGTGAAACACGAATGACAAAACACGACTGGGAGTGAGTGTGTGAGTGAAACCATAATCATAAAAAATTACGGATCATTATCACCATCATTATGGTTTTAATGCTTGTTTTAAAATGTATGTCTTTTGCATGAAAAACTGCATAAAAAGCACTGCTCCATTCAATGCATAACTTATTCAGCTAAATAGCCGTGAGACATTAAATTGTTTCACTGCAAAAAAAATGTATACATCATGATGAAAACTGTATGAAAATCATAATTTAATAATTGTTTATGCAAACATAACCGAGAGATGCGTTTTAATGAGAGTTTCGCATCTTAATTATAATTTACACTACATTTTCGTGGGCTTAATTGACTTGTTTGATTGTTATACTCTCTATTCTTACCTGGGCAGCCGTCTCAGCCCTGTCTGACGCGATGATACGCACTTGATGAAGAAACTTCTTTTCGTAATCGAGGGATTTGACAAGTCTTAGCACAGCTTGACCATTAATTGTAGTCAGGCTGAAAAGATCCTCGTCTCCTTCTTCTACTTGTAATTTGTAGATAACCTATTTTTTCAAAAGTGTAAAAATAAATGTCGCATAAAAGTAATTAACGCGTGAACAAAGAGGAAAACACTTCTAGTAGTTGTAACTTGAAGCTACAAGACACAGTGTGTTATCTACACGCAAAGAAAATTTGGCAAAGTGTAATTAACAAAGTGAGCCAACTGATTAGCCTTATTTTGTAAGAGAGTAATTTGCAAGGAATGTTTTTATATGAAATATATACCTGTCCATATGGCCCTTCATCGGAGTCTGTTGCAGTGAGCTTCGCCAGGACTTGAGGAACTTGACTGTTTTCTGGCACTTTGATTGTTGATTGATAAGGCTGAAATACGGGACTATCTGCAATTAGGACAGGATCATTAGTGTAACATTGTGTGCCAAAATATTTTTCATAAGTTTGTTTTATATGTTTTCGTACTGTCATTTTGATCCTCGACTAAGACCAGCATTGACTGTTGCACTGGCTCAGCTAATTTTCCGTCGTTTAATGTCAAAATGATCATGTACTCGTCTTGAACCTAAAAAACAGATGAAAAAAATTTTTTAGTTGAGGAGCCCCCGAAAAATAAGCTAGAAGTAAAGATTTTGCAGTAAATCTAGAAATTTGGGGAAATATGACACATTCAACACACTAACATCAATTACCAAAAATTGCAGGCATCACGCATATTTTTATAGTTTTGAACTATATTTTTTTGTCTAAGAAGATGCTCATGATATCTTTAATATTTTTAATCATAACAGCCACCATGTTCCCTGAACCGTTAAGTTTTCTCGGCTAAAATACGTTTTTCGTTTGAGTAATGCGATATGTCGCATAAAGAATTACCACATGCACCACGTCATACAAAGTGAGACCACATTTGGTACCCAGGGACTTTGCCTACTTTTTTTGACATGCTCAACAAATACTTTTATCTTTAGGGGCTACTTTTTCATATTAAATCATAAGAATAGTTGTGATGTTCCTTTGAAGCCGGGATAAAAAGCAGTATGAAAATGATCAGCCCAAAATGGATATAGTAGTAACAAGTGTTCATAAATAAGACGTGTGTATCTTTATCCTTGAACACTTAATGTGGTGTACAAAAGGAAATGTTGCGTTGCTTGATATTTTGATACTGTTTGCAAAAGACCTAATTCATCAACCGTGAAATATAATATGCCAAAAAGGATGTTTGAAGAAAAGACGGCTTCTTTAATCGTTGGATGTTACTGAAAATATTAAAATGGAATAGAACAGAACTAGCATTTTGTAATACATATTGTATAGCTAGTAGCTATTATACTAAGCAAGCATGGAATGTAGAGCTTAAAATTTTGTATGTATTATTGTGTATGCGGCTGGTAACGTTTGAAAATCATCGCTAAAGATTAGTTCCGCAAGACCACTCATAGTTTTAAAGCAATTTTTATGGGGCATGCTAAATATTTTATTTGAATACTGGGCGACTACGTCCCCAAGTGGTAGAGCACACTCTAATCACCGATACAATTTGTAGGAAATCGATCAACGTATTATATCCTTCCATGTATACATAGCATTAACTTTGAATTTTAGGCAAAATCGTGTCCTTTACGGAGTAATCATAGGGCTTTTAACGTTGCCTCAGTTCTCCTCAAATCTCCACCATCGCATCATGCAGAGAGTAAATGTTCACGTGACTTCACACAAAGTATTCTTTGTAGCTCATCATACGAAACGGTTGACAGATGAAAAGGAATGTAGAAAGCACTGAAAGCAGACGGAGACATGGTTGTGTTGTGTGTCATCAGTGCATACAAAATGAGCGGGGATCCTCCCAGCAGTTAAAAAAGATGCTCTGAATATGTCATCTTAAGATGAATTATAAGATTGTATTTGTTTCAAAATTCATTAAAAGGTGTTTCTCAGAACGCAAAGTTCACAGGCAGGTCACATATTCCACTTCATGGTTTGATGAAGGTAAAGAAACAGATTAGATAATAATCACAAAGGGATATGGTCGTCAGCGATGTGAGCAGTTCAGCATTCGTAACGTCACATGAGAATTAAAAGAGTTCAAAAGAACTCATGACATTACTCGCAAATCCCCACCGGATACGAAAAAGCCATGCACGTTATTATACGTACATTTCTTCAGTTCTTTTCAGTAAAAGCCCAGTGTTTTCGAAAACGTGTCGTACGCAAAAATTTTAAATATCCATATAAAATACATTCACGTCTGCATAAGCTCTTTACTGATGCTTTCCCAGTGAAAGTCAGTAAGTTATAGAGTTTTCCATTTTATTCACACCTTTAAACACTAGCGGAACAATAATGAATCGGAGGTTAAATATCTTGCCAAGGGCAATAGGCTGATGGCTCTGAACTCGGGATTAGATTGATTTTTAACGAACCGAAGTGAACCTGAAGATTACTGTTGGCTTTAAGTACTAAAAGGTTCGTTTCATTAGTACTTTGATCTCTGTCCAGAGATTCTACTAAATAACGAATGTCCCAAGAAACTGCTAAATGTCTCGAGTGAATATTTAGCAATCTATTGCATGATCTTGTCAACTCATGTTCATTATCTTTTCTTCCTCGTTAAGAACATGTACAGTTCGTTTTTCCCTTCCGATCATGCGAGAATTTTTTTCCGATCTTTAGTTAATAAAAGCTTGTGTTGAAATCATGTTGTCGGCGAATTCACCAAGCGCACCGAGCGATTAAATCTTAAGATAATAATGACAGGCAGGTATGAAAACTGCCTACTTTTTCCTATATTTTGTTAGAGCATGTCAGTTTCATATAAACATCTGTACTTTCTTTTACAGCCAATTTTCTAATTGATCTGAACATTAATGAACGCTTTACCCCAGCTTTAATGGGTTGAAATGAACACGTCAAAAAATATTTTTGTAAACTGTTTTCAATCTATCGTGAAAACCTGATCATGACATGCTGTACAAGTTTGTCGCTGCGACCTTTTTCATGTAGCCGAATCCATTCAGAAATCCCTTTTTTATGATTTTGATTTTGCAATTTCATGAATATAACATAAACTATAAAGTTAGCATATTTTTTTTCTATATTTTACCATCCGACAAGCTTGCATAAATTTTTTTTATAACTTTGTTTACAGTGAAACTAGGTAGGCTAAGAACCTGCGAAATAGTCACGAAAAATCTAGCCCGATAATCATGCTTTCATTTCTCTTCACCAACTTTAACAGTGTGAACACCCCTCCTGCACGACTTTTTAATTAGTGCTCGACGTTTTAATGCTAATGCCAAACCATTTTCTTTTTTCTTTAGCACTTGTTGCATCGTAACGTAATACGCTTATCATGCCAAGTTTTTTACCTCACGATCCAGCTCCTTGCGTAGATACAAGTGTGCCTCATCTTTCCCCAGATTTTCAATTCGGAGGAGTTCATTCGCAACCTGGCCTCGGAGGCCGAAGGTCAAGGGATCTCCGTCCTTATCAGTTCCTTTCAGAGTATAAATCAAGCTGCCAACAGGAGTTGCTGCACCTTCCTTCAGTCTCAAGACGATTTCGCTCTGACCCTCCTTCAGAACAAATTGCGGGAGGACGTTTGCTACTGTCGCAGGAGGAAAAGCGAGCAGCGCTATTATTATCTGAGGTAGAAGAAAAGTCAGCCACGACCAAGACTCAAGTGGAACCCTTGATTTTCCTCGTCTTGAATTAATTCTCGAGCTCAAACTGGTTCTTCCTAAGCTTCTTGTGTAATTACTCGAGCAGCTCTCATAATTATTAGCTCGCAGATTTCTAATAGATCTTCTATGGATTTGGCCACTCCTCGGCCTTAATATGGCATCATCATCAAAACTATTCATTGTAATTCTATTCATTTCATGGTCTTGAGCGGATTCTTCCTGGCAAGTGGTGCTCCCGGCCAGGCGCAGATGCAAAGTAGATTCATTTGCTGATTTCTCTTGTGCACTGCAATGGTTGCAGTGTTTCGCGAGATAATTGCATTGGTTGCGATTAATCGGCGAAATTTTTGCCATGAGTCTAGTGTTATTATCGATGACGCGTCGCCTAATACCTATTTTACTAGGACTGGCAAGGATATCTGCGTGTCTATAGCTTTTCCTTTCGGGAAGGCTTCTGGTTTCGTTGTGAAGATAAAAGTTGGGCTCGCAACAGTCCGTGCAAAAAGCACTTTGTGGTGAACTGCAGCTCGTCATTGTGATGATGACGGTGGTTGTTTGGTTTAATGACTAAATACGAAGTATAATAATGCACTTGAGATGGCTTTTCCTTTTGCAAGTGCTGCTGCTGTGTAGATGTGTGTTTCTCTCTGGGCGTATTAAAAATTCTTTTATGAAATTATGGCACGTTTGTTGATTAAACTAATCATAATTATCTGATGACCAGATGAGTATCTTAATTCCTCTGAGGTTCCCTCGTGATTATTGAATTTTCGCTTGATTGCGAATTAAATTCCAGACAGGATCTTTGGGAACAGCCTCCTTCCTCGTTTTCCTCGCTAGTCATGTTCACAGCCGTTGATTGGTTGAATGCCTTCAGGGGTCAGCTTTCAGCATCTGCCACAGAAAACAAAAAAGTGAAAGAAAAAAACCATTAGTATGAAATTATAACACTATGCGGGTTCAGGTTTGGTTTTCTTTACTATTTACTAATACAACCGGATTTTCTTAAACGATATTTATATCTAAAATCTAGAAAAAAACAAATTGTAAATTGTAGATTATTTCTATAATTGATTCAAAAAAGTAAATGTAGTTGAGACATGCATATTTTGTGTAATCGGTGAAACGTGGAATGGAAAATTAAACAAATTGTAATAGTTTCCATTATATTTCACACTGGTTTTGTGTAATCATACAAAAAAACTAACATTTTTTACGTGCTACGCGTATGAATTTGAAAAAGTGAATGTGTGACGAGAAGGTCTTGTTGAAAAACTCGGACTTCTACTCAAGGACTTGATTTAAAAGTAACAACCAGATTGAGAATGATGACGGTGTTGAGGGTCTAATAGTTGTACAGTTTTATTGTTAAAATTTTTATGGTTTGACAAGTGCGTTATGTGCAAATAAGTCCGGTATTTTATGCGTCAACTGTAAACTTTCCATTTTTAACTCATTGATTCATTGACGTTTGCATATCGTTTTTTAACGGAAAATTAGCACGATCTCATTTGCATCATGTTTTCTTTTAAAAGAATGGCTCAGCTTCTTTTGGCACAAAAATACGGCTCAATCGTCACAGGTTGCGAATAAATACACTGTCCCCTTTAATTTAAGCTTACGCTGCTCATGACTATCATAAACAGAGTCAAAACAATCTGAGCTATGTAATAGAAATATAGTAAAAGTTTTTTTTTCTTCTTAAATTGGGCCTTTGGGCATGCATAAGATCTTTCTAATTTTAAAAGCGGCCACTTGAGACTCATGTAGGGATGAAAATGTTTTGCGATGACATATGCGTGCTTTCATATTTTTTTGTGTAAAAAATATTTGCACACACGACTTCTGCGAATAATCGATGACTCAAGTTTAAAACAAAAAAATGCTTGAAATTAACGCATCGTGCGACGCAGCAATTTTGGGATATCAAAAGCAGGTAAATAATATGATAAGGAATCATAAACTGATTGTTTTTGCTATGTTTACGCGCAGCAGCCGACTTTTGTATTTTATTTTGGCCAGTGAGGATTTTATCTGGTTGACGTGTGGTTGTGAGATTGCCAAAGGGTATTATTTTGCAATGCCTCTGATAGAAACAAATTTCGTTAGAGTTTAAGTTACGAAAAATATTCATAAATTTCCCTTCGGCATTAAAAAAATAATATTTCCCGTGTGCCTTTCACTTGAAAACTACAATGAATTTGAAGTTGAAGACAAAAAGCGTTTAGCCAAGTTAAAAGATTTATGATTCGAAAGAATAGGGAATAAAATATGCGATCTAATAACGAAACCAAGAGGATAATTTTTTTAAAGTCATGAGATGTCCTACTGGGAGTGTGCATTTTACAGTGTGACTTGAAGGGATTGTTTTATTTGTTTTCGTGCTAATTGGCAACAGTTCCGCACGAGTTGATTCGTGTAATAGACTCATATGCCAATCACGACAAAAGTGATCTTACGTACAAAAAATGATCTTAAAAATTCATACTAAAAACTATCGAAAAATAACAAATTATGCAGGCATGCGGACAGATTCAACAGTGTTGCAGTTTCCAAAAAGAAATAATAGCTTTCGATTTTATTGCCAATCGTTTCATAAGGTCGTGCCCTTTCCGTTCACTTTTTCTTACCTGAATTCAATGTTTCAACTTCCAAAAAAGGAGTTGCAATTAGCGGTTATAATTGAGCAGGAATATGTCAGCTAGTCGCGCTGTTATAAATTTATGGGTACAGGGAAGGTTATATACGAGTATTAGAAGGCACGGGAATTGGCTTTAATTGCAACGTGAGTATCCTGAAAAGTGATCTTTACAAATTGGTTCAGCTTATATTTCAAGTGCGAAAAGCAAAAGGTTTCGTGGAACTATACATGTCTTACGTTGTCATGTCATTTAATCGTGTCGAAATGGTTTCGTAGAAAAGCGGAACCCGTGCCAGCAAGGTCATAGTACTTAATTAAAATCTCAAGAAACCCCGGATCAGACATTCCTGGAATGATAACTTCAGCTGAAATTCAGAAATCCGTAAGAGAAGGGTACTTCTAACCCTATACAATGGGGTGACAGTGGTATGTCTGTGTATTTGGACCTACAAGACTTGTTTTTTAATTTCTTCAAAAATGCACTGCAAGTAGCTTCATATTCGTAATCTTACATATTGTATCATTTTCCGCCAATGTAACTAGCTGCTACCGGTTCCCGAGCGAAAAGTCTTCATGACATGGTCGCGATGTGATAAAATGAATATTAGGAGACAGGTGCACAACTTCATGCTACGATTGAGCCTACAAACAGAATCCGTTAGTGATAATTGCTTAATACGTGATCTTGCCGAATTTTCGCAAATTTTTGCACTTTCTGTTTCCAATCACGTATCAATTCAAATGTCATGTACTCTTCCACATGATTTTCTCGGGTTAAACTCCTTTCTTAATATTGCATACTATTCTTTGCCAGGTTTTAATCTTGATTTTTCATAGGGAGCATATAATTTGAAAAGTATCTTCCAGTTCACGACACACAGGAAGACTGCACACGTAATTGGACATGACTTTAGGTAAGAAATCGAAGGCAATGCAGAAGCGGAAAAATGAATTATACTATCAGCTCCAATTACTACCGCATTCGATACAAAACCCTCGACATCTCTTGACATTGTTTCGGTCTCTTTCCTACTTGACTTGACATTGGAATTTCAAATTACGGATGGCTTTTACATTTTAAAAGGTTTGAAACTCGGTACTCGTTATTACATGAATTGCACAGTAGTCCGCCATTTTGCAGACAGAAACAGTAGTTAAACCAAGACCTCCCCAAATGTTTCGATATCTGGCCCATACATAATATTCTGAACGTGTCTGCGTCACTTTCTCGGTTCATAAGTAT
The DNA here is from genome assembly GCA_019593645.1 of Akabosia matsudoensis. Taxonomy (NCBI): domain Eukaryota; kingdom Metazoa; phylum Arthropoda; class Collembola; order Entomobryomorpha; family Paronellidae; genus Akabosia; species Akabosia matsudoensis. The sequence continues at coordinate 11,116 of VICI01001875.1, read as the reverse complement.
CGAACTCCTCTTATCAGCTATTCAGTACCGATACCTAAACAATCCATCACTTTAGCAGGAGTTGATTCATTAGTGAAAATACCCCCTTAAAAACTAAAGTATCCATATTTTTTGCACATAATCCTGTCCATTGTATAATTAAACCACACTTTTAAACATGAAGTAATCATTTGAGACCGCCATAACATCGTAACTTTTCATTTTTTATGCCTTACACTTTAACAAACTTCATATTCGCTGGTAATAAAAATACCCATCAGGTAGAAGTGTAAGAAAGCCTGAATAAATGATGCAGTCATAAATTTACACCAGGAACTTATAACCATCTTTTTTTATATTCTCGTTGCCTTTCCTTGGTTGTTTGTTGTTGTTGTAAACAAAGGGATACTTTTTAGATGTTTTCAGAAGGATAATTGTCCCCAGGTGTGATTTTCTTATGCGCACCTGAGTATTCCCAAGCAGGAGAAGAATGTAAATTTTACGTAAAAAATGAAGTGTTAGATTCACGTAGTGAATGGCCGCCTTTTTTCTTAGTTGTTTGTTGTTGTTGTAAACAAAGGGATACTTTTGAGATGTTTTCAGAAGGATACTTGTCCCCAGGTGTGATTTTCTTATGCGCACCTGAGTATTTAATAAAATTGATACAATTTTGATGAGCATGCAAAATCCCTCAAACCGCAGAGAGAGCCACCCTGGCTTTTCCTCGTTTAATTTTACGCAAGATGTGTTCTAACTGTAAGTTGTGGATGACTATAAACTGCGTAATTTCATGCCTGTAAATACGCGAGATGTCTGGAGATAACAAGGTGGCTTCGGCAAAACAGGTTTTTTCCGCTGCTCACAATCAGCTTCCCTTCTTGTTCTACCAGGTTGTGAAAAGGGCTTAAAACTGGCAATAAGCCTGAGTTAACGAAGCCATAAAAGTGACAAAATGCTGAGAAAAAAATATTCATTGAGTCTATCAACGATTTTATCGCAGGGATATTGGTTTTCACTGGTTAAGCTTGAAACATGTTTTTTAATCTGTGGCTGGACCAGGGAAAAACAAAAAATCAATCAGAATTAATTCCAGTTTACAGATAAGTCAGTTTGTAAAGTTCACAGTTGAGGTCAATTACAAGAAAAAAAAACCAATCATGACTGATTTAGATTTGACAGTGGTCTCGTATCATTGTCCGATGAAGTGGCTACATGAAAAATAATATAGATTATTATTATTAATATTGCTAGCTAGCTTGTTTAACATAATCAAAAATGATTATAATAACGGATAAGATATGTACGGGTTAGTCTTGACCGGTTATATTTTGAAAATTGAATACCTGTACCTGAAAAGTATCATGCTAGATTTTACTTGTACAACCGTCAACTTGTCAATTGAAACATGTTCTCCAGTCGAAGGTAACGACCAAGCATAAACGTAACGAACGAAAGTGCAAGTGAAAAAAAACAAGTATTTCGCAAAAAAACATTTATGTTGAGTTCCTTGACAGGAAACCGTGCATAGCTTTCCCACGACTTTATCTTAATGTTCCTTATACAAACTGCGAAAGACTTAAATCCTCGAGGGAATGAGTAATTTGCTGTGTAATTCTATGAAAGTTAATGCCAAAATCAAGTTCATTGTAAAAATACAAATTCCAACTTTGTACATTGCTAGAAATGTTCAGGAATACATATACTTGGTAATAAGTTTGTTGCGTTGTTTTTTGTCTTGCACAAGCTCAATTTCCTGCTTAATCATAAACAGACACAAATTTTGCAACTCCTCTGCAATCGGACGCTAGTAAAGTCCGACGAACTTGATCCATTGGGAATGGAGTTCACATGCAGATGAGTCCCTTGAAATTACATAATTGATGGTCTATAAACTGACTTAAATCCTCGAGGGAATGAGTAATTTGCTGTGTAATTCTATGAAAGTTAATGCCAAAATCAAGTTCATTGTAAAAATACAAATCCCAACTTTGTACATTGCTAAAATTGTTCAGGAATATGTACATATACTTCGTAATAAGTTTGTTGCGTTGTTTTATGTCTTGCACAAACTCAATTTCCTGCTTAATCATAAACAGACACAAATTTTGCAACTCCTCTGCACTCAGACGCTAGTAAAGTCCGACGAACTTGATCCATTGGGAATGGAGTTCACATGCAGATGAGTCCCTTGAAATTACATAATTGATGGTCTATAAACATTAGTACATCCTATGCACTCATCAATATACAACCTTTGCGTCATTGAATTGCTCATGAAAATGGATGATAAAGTTTAGTCGATCGAGGAATACGTCGTTTTTCATTAGTGCAAGTGTTCATCGCATTTTTGCTGGGAAATTTTCACTGGGCTTTAAATGTCAAGTTTTTTTTTTTGTTCCTCAAGTTCAGTTCATCGGCAGAATTGTGCTCAAAGAGTAAGATGTAAAAAACGGGAGTAAAGTGAGATAACAAAGTAATAACTTCATAAAGGAAGCGATAACCTTTGACTTTTTGAGTAAAACTCTCATCAGAATGTTTTTATTACATATGAAACCAAGTCAGTTTTTTTTGTTCCAAATGAAATCTTCCTGTTTGCTACACTCACTGCCTTTGAGCAATAAAATAATAAAATCATTTTGTTTCATGTATGATGGATTATGTTAGGACGTAAGCTTTTGTGTATGGAAGATAGTCTAATCTATTGCATTTTTTACATGTTTTATACCAGCGCAAATCTACAGAACCATTTCAGCCGTTTATGGTTACTTTTTACGTAATGCAAGATGAGTAGCCAAAAGAGAGTAAAATTGAGTGTATTTCCTGGGTTGACTGGAGCCTGGGTGGTTATTGTATGCAATGCCACATAAAAATGACATTTTGATAGAGCTGTGGACCTCGGCCAACATGAAAAATATTTGGGAAAATATGGTAAATGGTCATCGTTCCTTAAAATGACATTTTGTTGTGTATTTGCGGATTCAGTACAAATTTTTTTGGCATGAGAAAGAGCTGATTCAAGCTTTTTTTTGTATGGGGACAGGAAGTGTTCAGAGAATCCGACAAATAGATATGTGAGTTCTTTGCACTCGGAAACTATTGACTTAATTGGATGAGTCCAGGATGCTTCTTGAAACAAATTACCTCGGCCAGTCACCGTAAACAATGACAGCGCACGTGAACAATATATTTGTTAAATTGTAGCTCTGCAAAGCAATATGACTCCCATAATGGGTTACTTCAGCTGCTCAAGATATATTCTGAAGTGCAAATCTTAGCTTTACGCTACCTTCTAAAAGAAGTAAAGCACTAATTTTGCGACATTTTAATTAAAAATAATGGTAAAATTTGGCTAGGATCAAGGAGTTCCTGTTACTTTAGAGCAAATCTTCTCTCCGAATGGAAGGTCGAATGAAGGACAATGATAATCTGATAACCTGGTAGGGAAAGTTGCACAAAAATAATGGCTTCCACAGTATTTTCGTAAATGCTCACTAAATGTGAGGAGATTTTATGATAAATCATTCATTTCTAATGACCATCAACTTCAGCCAGTGATGTAATTGCGCAACTGTGCTTAATAACAGGTTAATGATAATTCGACAAATCCCGTCCAATGACTGACAAGAGAGGCTCATTATAATCCTAATATTATCCAGAACGTGCAATGAATATGTTCGAGCAAGAATGATATGCCAATAATACTACTATATAGGCTACAAAATCTGCGAGTGTGCTATAAATAAATATATTGCGGCATAAGGTGAGAAACAATATGATTTTTTTGCATGCACATAATCATATGAAAACTCTTGAGATAAAAGCTTCTATTTACTTTTGCTCCTTGTTTATGACCGCTGTTTGCCAACGCATCACGCGTTTGGCTCCAGCGCAAGTTACTTTTGGGGGTGGAACTTAGCAAGCAATTATATTTTTGTCCTTCACCTCTTGTCCAATATGATTTAGACTCACTATCATTTGCACTCTAGCTAGCCTCTGTGCATATGAACCACGGTTCAAAAAAGATATTTAATGTAAGTATCTGGCTGATGGTGACGGGGAGCAAGTCATATTATATTTTTCTTAGGAGTACACACGTGTTTTGTGGCATCGTCTACACTTGACTCTTTTTGGATTCATCTTGTTTACGCGTTGCTGCTGCAAACATATAGCTTATGAGTTGGAATGCAGCGGATCAGCATCTGAGACATCTTGCAATTTCTTTGGAAGTGTTCCATACTCCAGCTGGTTGTACACTTGATATTTGACTCGTTGGAAGAGTTGCAGTTTTTTTACGTAATAGATTTTTAAAATCACTTTTAAAGCTACAAAAGTGCTTCCGGTAAACATTGATAATAAAATAATCAAACATGGAAAAAATAGAGCAACTGGAAAAAGTCATCGAGCGTGTCAAGGAAGTTTTCCAAAAGGAGTTTGGAACAGCCCCCACGTTGGCTGCGCAGGCACCCGGTCTGTGTCAACATCATTGGTGAACACACCGACTACAATGAAGGCTTCGTCTTTCCTATGGCCATACCCTTGTGCACCGTTATTGTTGGGAATCCCTCTACCACAGGAAAAATTAGGCTTTTAACCTTATCTGATGTCGATGGATCAGCCACTTTAGAATTTGACGCCCCAACAAAAGATGCTCGACTTACGCCTGGAAACCCAAAATGGGCGAATTATATCAAGGGTGTGATTGAGCATTTCCCGTTTCCAGTTACCGGCTTTGACGCTGCAATTCTAACTACAGTGCCACTTGGAGGTGGCCTATCAAGCAGTGCGTCGCTTGAAGTTGCAACTTGCACGTTTCTAGAAGGTCCTTACAAGTCAAACCCTGGCCAAAACAGACAAAGCTCTGCTGTGTCAAAAGGCAGAGCACACGTTTGCCAACATGCCGTGTGGAATCATGGACCAGTTCATTTCCTGTATGGGAGTCGAGGGAGGTGCTTTACTGATCGACTGCCGGTCACTGGAAACAAAAACTGTTCTCCTGGACAAGGCAAAGTCTCCAGACGACCAAGACGACATTGTTTTTCTTGTTGTAAACTCAAATGTCAAGCACCAGCTAACGGGGAGCGAGTATCCCCAGCGGAGATCTGACTGTTTCGAAGCAGCAGAAAAGTTGGGAGTGAAAAGTTTGCGGGAGGCGACCATTCCAGCGCTCCGAGACGCTCGTGAAAAGCTGGGCGAACGTGTTTATCAGCGTGCCCTCCATGTTGTAAGTGAAAACGAGCGGTGTTTAACAGCCATGCAGTGCATTTCCAACGGTGACATTGAAGGTCTCGGGCGAGTTATGTACCAAAGTCACGTCTCCTTGAGGGACCTATACCAAGTGTCCTGTCCCGAATTGGACCAGCTTGTTGATATCACCATGCAAGTACCTGGGGTCTACGGGAGTAGAATGACTGGCGGAGGGTTTGGAGGGTGTATTGTCGTCTGTAGTCAAGTCTTCACGAGCGGCTGCGGCAGTTGACGAGATTCATAAGAAATACAAGCAAAAGGCGACGGCATATTTGTTCACGGCCAAGCAAGGAGCCAGTTTGGTCAATATTTAATAAGCATAAACTCTCAGAACGAGATACTAGCACAAAGTTTACCAGACCTGCCTGTTCAGCCTTTGATCCGTCATGCTCAATACGAAAATGTAATCAAATGTAAGCTATCAATGAAAAGTTTTACCTATGGAGAAAGTTACATTAGAAAACACCTCCCACTGAATACATATAACGACTTGACAGCGTACAATCGTACAAACGAAATCGAGAGCAATTGACAAATATGTAGATTCAAAAACTATTTTTAATTTGTTTGAAAAAAAGGAATGTTAAAATGTGATAGCAAATCAATAGTGTTCAACATTCAATGCAACTAATTATTGGTATACAAAATCTCAGTGCAAATTAGAACGCCTCGTGAGACGACGCCTTTGCTAATTTATGAGGGAAACAGGAAGGCTAGAAAATATCTAGCGCTAGCCAATTAAACTCTGTTTTAATCTAATTTGTTATCATGTGTATGATTATTGCAGCGGTTTTTATTAGTAAACGATAAATTTTATCAGGAGAACATTCAATTGAGGATTATCTTAATAAACCAGTAATTTTAACTATTGACTAATATGAATATGTAACATAATATTATATGATAGTAAATAATAAAAAAGATAATTATTTTGAGCATTAAAAACATAATTTTTCTATTTTATTCGTCCTCTCTGAAACCGTTCGAGGTATCAAGAACAAGACTTTTGCTGAAGGAGAATAATTACCTGGTGCTGGTGCTTATTTCAATGTTGTAATGTTATCGCTTGATTTAAATCAAGATAATTGTTTATTTGCTAGACACGCCGGTTCAGGAACTGACCATTTCAGAGTCCCGAGCTTCCTGAAAGGTCAATGCTACTATTCAAGAATTTATTTAATATCCATATAACAGACAGACAGTGGACATAATTACAAGTTTTCCTGAACAGTCTTTTGACAAAACTTGTGTTCATTTTGGATAAAAAAAACTTGCTGATAGAAACTACATAAAACCAGACTACTTTTCATACTTTCACGATGATCAATCTAGGCAACTTTTCTTTGCAGGACATTCTTTCAACGCTAGTCATGAATATGCATTACACAATAACGTATTTTTGAGATAATTACAGACAAGTACGTATCAAGCACCCATGCTGGTGTCTGAAAGAAACACTACAAGAAACTGGCAAACTACAGGTTATTACGAGGAAACACAACAGATAACAGATTAAAACCAATACTTACTGCAAACATACAATTATGAGTAACAGAAAAGTAATTTTCAGATAATGCTTGAAATCCTGGAAGTAACGTTTAACTAGAAAATGCCGTTATTCAACAAATTCAATAACGTTTTAGAACACGGGTCAGCGTCTTACACGAAAAAAAAAACTTGTGACCCAGCGAGCCGTTAAGTTGTAAGTTTCAGGAAGTTGTTCTACCCAGACTTCGCTTTAGTTTTCGTTATGGTGTACGGGAAAGTGTTTCCACTTTAATTTATCTGTTACAAATAAGGTTAATGAATATGAGCTCTATAAAAATTCCAAATAATGCTTCGAGTTTGGCTTGGACGCATCGAACATTCGGTTAAAAGACATTAGCCATAAAGCAAATGGAAATATCCACTATATAGCCTACTCGCCCGACCATCTCAGAAGTATTTTACCCGGAAACTGTGCCATGACGCATACAGTTCTGCGTATGTATATGACTTTTACAACAATGACAATTAATTGTAAAAGCTTGGACGCAAAGAAGTCAAAGCCCTAAGTAAACGTTTTCTTTCTGAAGCTGACTCAAGCGAACCAGTCAGGAAAATCCTCTTTCCACTGTCCATTATGAGAAAAAAAATTCGATAAAGAAACTAGCTTGTTTCTATTATTTTTCCAGCATGACACTAAAATGGACAAGAAAAACTTAGCATCTTCCGTTTTTTATCTCTTGTCAGTTGTTCCTGAAAGATTTTCATTGCAACGAAAATATTTGTTTTTTACTTATGTTTTAAGCGCGTCATTTTTTGCAACATCGATTTAAAGTGTTAACAAGTATGATGTCAATTGGCAATTAAAAACCTGCAGTACATTGTGTCTAGCCGAAGAAAGCCAGTAGAATACGACGATAGAAACATTGAAATAAACTAGAGAAAAGTCCACACTAAATTAATTGCGTATAAAAACGTCGCTACATATTAACTTGTACTATAGGTACATCAACCGGATAATAGTATAAAATGATATCATATTTCTTGCTCCAAAGTAGCTGAGACATCACTTCTGTTTTGTTGTAGTAAAAATACTAAATCGTATTTTCCCCGATTGAAAATGTGTTTTTCATTTTTTCTATTTTGTTTGTTCTGCCGTCATTATTTTTTGGTCACACAACCACCACGCTACACACCAAGCTGTGAGATACAATGAACATGAGCGATTTGGTGACCCATCAGGGTTGCCAGAGACAGAAAACCGGTCTGTATTTTCTATACAATATGAGTAATAGTTTATTTGCAATAACTTTACTTCATAAAAAAGGCACACAGACATTAAAAACAACTGTTCCTTTCTTGCTAACGCCAAAGCACAATAGCTCAAAAAGCCACCAACAGAATAATGACGGCGCACTTGTGTAAATTCATTACTTTCTACGATGTGCCGAACAAACAGTAATTTTCTCTATAAAAAAATAGACAGCGTACCAGATGGAGACTACTTCTTTCGGCAATTTCATAGTTTTCCTGTGAAGACCTCTTAAAAAACTAGTCGCTTAATGATCCACCGTAAAATGAAGAACTAAAAGATGACTGTGAGAATTTTTTTTTGCGTGAACTTTGCTCTTTTTCCCTTTCTTCGCACGCTTCCTGATTCTTTAGGTTCAAGAAGCTATTGCTGGTTGATTTTCAGGTTCATAACAAACATACTCCATTTTCCAGTTGCTCTCATTAGTGTTGCAAAACATTATTTAAAAACTTAATCAATCATCTTTTGAAGAGGATAAAAGAAATCAAACATAATTAAGACTGCCATCTTATGAGAAAATCATTTTTGGCTGGTTTAAACTCGTACTTGATTAAACGTGAAATCCAGAGTAAATTATGACTGTCCCATTGTGCCCCAATAGTTCCATATTTCTTTCGTTTTTTTTTTCGATTAAGCCAATTCAAGCAGTATTCGAAGCTACATTTTATATTTAGAGCATACTTTTACTTTTGTATACCACTAATGAGACAAAGTACGACAAGAAACGAAAATGTTTTTTGCATACATGATCATGTCGTCGGCTGTAAGCCTTTAACAAGGATCTATATTTTTTAACTGATCGATTTTGCGGTTTTGACTGGCTGGGAAATCGCCCTTAAAATTGGATCAAATGGGATGATGAATAGCACAGCATTTACATGAAACAGCGATGAAATAAAAGTAGCTCAGAACCTAGAATTAAAAAAAACTCATCGTAGAAATAAACTTTCTTTCACAATAGCCGCAAGACTGGGATGTGAAACAGAAAACATTCTGTACTCTTTACCTGTCACGCAAAATCCAATCAAAATGTTTCAAGATTCTCAAAACACGTAAATTTGAATGGTCCTTTTTAAGAAATTTTGTCGAAGCGGTTGCTTCTGTTTGTTGCCTTCACATGATGCGATTGAATTCGCAATTATAAGGAGCTCCGCGTGTATTTATTGTAAAATACATAAAAACTGTGGCATAGCCTAAACGTGGGGTTGTGAACTGCTTCCATCTATTCATGTAAGTAGAGCAAATAACTTGCACCTTCGGAGTAGATTCTAATGAAACTTGGCATCTTTAAACGTTAAAGAAACTTTATGGCTCATCCAAAGCTAAAATTGTCAAGAAAAAATACCCAAGACAGCCATATTGTGAAAAACATCGCAAAGATAAACAGTTTTTGTGTCATCTAAATTTAACTGTTTGTTAGACCGCAATCACATTTAAATGCGAAACTCTTTCAAATCCTTATTTTGCTCCCTTTCAAAGTGATCTCTTTAATTTAAGTCAAGATGTATATCTGCGATAAGGATCACGTCTTGTCTATAAAATTAGCTCTTCCCATGACTGTTATCCATGATGGGCTGATGCTCAAGAAACATTCTTTTGTAAAGACGCAATTAGACTAGTTCATAGAATATGTACAACATCCTATTTTCTCCCCAGAAGTCTACAATAACAAAATGCTGATGATTTTTGCACTGTTAAACATGATAGAATTGTTTTGTTATGAGGTTTTTTTTCACCTTTGCATATAGTACACAAACATGTTACATGCGTGAGAGTTTAAAACGGAGGATTTTGCAACTATTTCCCACGAAGTCGACAAAAGACTTTGCTTGAAAGGGTTTTTTAACTGAAAATCTAGAAGGACTTGAACGTGAAGGCAATAAACTCAAAGGGATTAAGGTCTTTGCTAGATTTTAATTGCAGGTTACGTTTACATCCTTCATCGATGAAGAGGATGATGAGGGTTAGGTGAGGAAAAACGTTATTGGTGCATGCTTCACTGGAGGACACTTGTGAAAAATCACAAATAACTGTGATATCGACTCCACTATGGGGTTTTGCATATCATAAAAATATTATGTAAAGTTACAAAGGAATGCATGAAAACTGTGAAATAATTGTTTTTTAGTAATTTATGGGCGAAAACATAGCCGATGGAGATCGTAGCTTTCAAATGTAGAAAAATGCATATAATGACCATCATGAAAATACCAGGAAGACTTCTTAAACAATTTTTGTGTACGGATGATGTTCACATTTATGACACTAGTAACAATGCACTTTCAAAAGACATTGACTATGTTTTTACGAGCGGCCAGCTTACATTTGCGATTATGTTTAAATTTCTGTTGAAATCGTTGAAAACGAATATTAGTTTGTGTGTGAATTAATAAGCGTGTTATTAAATGATTGCAGGTAAAGCAAAAGTGTTAATTGTAAATGGACCCACAAAGATTTCAACAAGTTTGAAAGAGGAATCTCCCTTTCTAGAAAAGAAATGAAAGCTATTGCATTGCCCTTGTGTTTGGAATTTACTTTTACCTAAATTATCAGCTAAATGCTGCTAATTTAGTTTTAATTGGTTTGGACACCTACACGTAAAGCAACTTTGACAAAAAAAAAAATGGCTAGAGTAACCAGTGCTTTTACTTTCTTGTAGTTGTACTACATACGAATTCCGCCTCAGACTTAATTACATGAGTTAAGAAAAAGTAATTTTTAAAACTCATAGTTCAAAAAAGCAACAAAATAGATATTTAAACGATCGCATCTTCAAATTGAATAACATGTCATTAGCCCCTGCTTCCTCATTCAATTGTATTCTTGGTACCAAAAGCTAATTGAAACTAAACTTGCGCGCTGTTTGTATCTGTCGTAGACATAAGGACATAATTCGTTTGTAATACGAATATACAAATATATATATACATAGATAGACGTTATTTGAAGCAACATGCAACACGTCCGTCAAATCATCACTATTCTTCAAAGAATATTCAAAAAACAATCACTTTGTTTCATATCAGCGTATTCATATTTTCACAAGTGAAACGTGACGGCTTCTTGGAGTGCCTCCGTGTGGCAGCAGTGCATTGA
>VICI01001874.1:0-19381 GCA_019593645.1 Akabosia matsudoensis | reverse complement strand
GTCAGAGTTGCATCAAAATGTAAAATAGGTTTACTCATCCACGTATGCCACGTTTTTTGGTTGTTTCGTTTTCCCGTGTGAATTGATTAAACCAGAAAAATATATCAATAGGATTTTCGGAGGTGATGGAAGTGCTGCACATTCATGCAAATGGTTAAAGTAAGAGGATAAGGCAGAACATAAAGTATCGACAAGGTTTTCCGCTTGCTTAAAACCTCTTGGAGAAGATACGTGTTTGGAGCAAACATAACAGGTCCATAAATCTCCGTCTGTTTTGTCAGCTTGCTTGTCTACCTTATCGAGTGCAGAGTTTAAAAATATTGAGATGCTGTGTAAATTGAAATGAATGAGTCAATAAAGTTTTTTTATCCGCAAAAGAGAGTGAATGAAAGAACGCCGCAAGTCAACAGTGACATATTGCTATACTGATAAATAGAGTTTTGTGATGCGCTGTACCAACATATGAATATGTAATCTCATTATGTTTTCTGTTCATAAATTGTACTACTTTTGTCCTTGGTGGGAGGTATCCAGAATCAGAAAATTGTTATTTATGTTTGGTAGTAAAATAAAATTTTGTGTGGAGCAGATGTATGAACTAATTTTATAGCATAATATCTGACAGAAACATACCTGCATCTCTACGAACATCCAGGATGGCAGTTGACGAAATTTTATTACGATCACCTTGGGAAACAGCTTCACAAGTGTAGAATCCTTTGTCTAGAACATCTAAGTTGCGAATTTTTAAAGTTGAAGTGACAATACGCACTGCAGATTTTTTACCCTCGGCAGTTCTAAATATATTAAAATGGATTGGTTGCATGACAAGAATCAGTTAGATCCTATGTTACACATTTTATACATGAGTTTTCCCAAGTTTGCTTACTTTCTCCTCGCGTTCTTCACTTTAAAACGGTCCCCTTTCAGTTGACTTTGCACCCCATTTTTGTACCATTTTATCTCTTTGGGCGGTGGAATACCTTCAGCTTCGCACTCGAACCGGATGTTTTGACCCGTGTCCCGGGTCACGTTTGCTAGCTTTTTGATGAGACGAATAAAGTTGAAATTTTTAGGAAGGAATCCATTTCCATTAGATTCTCCGCCTTCTCCATTATTACTCTCTTCGTGTTCTTGATGATAACCATTTCCAGTGTTGCCGGAAACGTGCTGCTGTTGCTTGGTGTTATTGCCCCCACCACTTCTCGAGGTTCCCTCCTTGCTAATTCCAACACCTCCAGTTCCCCTGTAAAGTTTTGAATACATAACCAAACAGCTTTTAAAAATGCTAAGATCATCTTCACAATTTGTGTGCCAGTGCCTTTCAATTCCATGTTTTCTCTTATTCATACGGAAATACCAAACAAGCATTCCTTTTGAAACGAAAAACGCTTAAATCAGTAGCATCCATCGCTGCAATCCAATTCAAAGACTGAAATCCTTTTCGATAAAAACGGTATGTATGATATTACATTTCCAGCACTAACTTGACTTATATCACTCATAATACCATCTACACGTATCGTAAAGTTAAAAAATCTGACAAGAAAGATAGCAGTAGTTCATTTATGCTTCGGTAAGATTTGCACTACTAGACATGCTTGTCTGCTCGTCATCACAATCAAGATATTTCCGTCATATTTATTTTACCTCCTTGAGAAACTTTCTATAAAATTTTAGCCAAACTAATATTCGACTTCGCGTTCCGCCTGTATCATCTTTACAAAAACTGCAGTACTGGAAGCTCTTGAGATAGGATTCATAAAAAAACTCATGATGTTTTGAAAAATAAAAAAAATCAGAATTTACACAATTAGACGGGAGTACATAAAGCTGTACAGCAGAGCTGTAACGTTTTGCATATCCTCTACCCTATCTCTTTTTATTTTTTACATAACTAATATTTCAAGATACTTTGGCATCCATTCCCACAAGATACAGAGTTAATAAACCACGAAGGGAGAGAAATGAGATTATTATGATGTTTATTTTTATTATGACGGAAGTTGCAAGGAAACATTTTCTTTTCTGTGGCTTTTATGACCATTTAACTCGTAAATATGCAAGTAAAATATATGATGAAGGCGGAGAGGAGAAAACATTACAGCAACAAATTTAGATTTTTATGTGCTACAGCATATAATATATTACTCCGCAAAAAAGGCGAAGATAAGGGAAAAGAAAAGATTACATAAACGAAAACTATTACTATTTGTCTAAGATAACGCAAATTTCGGTATAGTTTTTTCACACGCATAGAGAGGATGGTGTCCAGAGGATAGTGCTTAACTCACTATAATTTTTATGACACGTCGTAAATGACACTGACTAGAAAATTATAACAAATATGGTGCACATATTCACATGTCACCGGCTGTGTCTCTTACATTTTAACTACATTACGTCTAGATGCGGCTGAAATTGCAAGTCACAAGTGCAGACAAGTTCAAGCCAATGTTCGAGCTAAAACTGTGTTATAGAAGTGCATTTTCCTTTGAAAAAAAATATAGAAATTAGACTGGTGCGTAGCAGTAGTAATGGGTAAGCTTGTAATGCTTCTAATGAAAATACGATTTTACGAGTACTAAAGAAAGCGTTGCTATGTTGCTAATATGGTTGAAAGTTACATGTTACTTTCACATCTACTAAAATGGTAGAGCTTTCCTTGGAATATGTCTGACGCAGGTGAATGAACGCGCAACAATTAAACTGTTACGGCAAACTCATTCGAGAAGCACACCGTCTTCGTAAGCTATAAGCCTGATAAATTACAAAGGTTTTAGAAATTTCTGGGCACAGGTTCAGTCGTGAAACGAACATAAATGGAAAGGGGTTATTTCTATTCGGATAGGAACTTCAATGTGTGGTGAGAATGAGATTGAAAAATTACTTTTGTGCGCTATGTATTTGGCTTCAAGTTCCATTGCCATGATAACAGCCATTTTAGGTCTTACACTATGCGAAAATATTGTAAAACTAAAAAGAACTATACACAACACTTAAACGGATACTAAATAATAGGATTTTACTTACGAAAACTTTTTGGCTATTTTCTTTCAAAAGGATACCGTTTATCTTAACTAACTTTGGAACTGACTCACACGTAGCCTTTCATTTCGACCATTTTTCCACCTCAAAGGAGCCCGAAAATGGGTTGCGACTGTTGCGAGCTAGACATTCCAGTCAGCCAAGTTGGTATGGTCGTTTCTATACAATTTTCTAAAGATTTATGCTTCACATAAACTAAGCGCATTGTTGCAAGCTAAGAGAAAGAGAACACGAATATAACTGACTATGTAAGTTTGAGTTCTATTCTGTCAATCATTCAAACTATGGTAGTAGGTACATGTATAGAATGTTGCAAGAAAATGTCACCTTGCTTAAATTCGTTACTCGCCTGGATTGCGAGCAAGTACGAAAAATACTGTATTTTAACGAGCATATCCTGGCCAACGCTTTAGTAGTCTCTCCCTTTGAATATCAACAACAAACACCGACAAGTGTAAAATCACCGATGAAAAGGTATAACAATTCTAGGACTGTGAGATATCATCAATAATTGTTATGGTTTTAACGAACAAACAAAGAAATATTTTGTATACACGTACATGGAACGTTCCTAAACATCGCTAACATGAAAAATGCAATTCTAGTGTTAATCAAATAAAACAAGAATTCGTAGTTGCGATTACAAATTCAAGTTCCAATTGCAAAAGGCTAAGTTTTTTTTTTAAATGGACTCATAGTTGAGAGCTAGATTTATTGCAAGTAGCATTGGGTTATATTGAAGATTTATATTCTCCTTTTCTGCCAACAAGAATGTAGACTATTTCCGTGAGCGAAGATATAGCCTCATAAGTAGTTATTTATTTTCGTTTTTCCTTCACCAGTTTTGATTGCGTTTTTTAGACAATCTCTAATGCGTATCTTGGCACACTACTTCCTTTTACACTTTCTTTTTCATCAACCGCCGCCGCCACCACTGCATGAATAACACCCTAATCTGTTCCCGACTCTTGAGAGTTTTTCGCTTGTTACTACTGTTACTGCCTGGTTTTTTTCGAGTCCCGCTTTTGATGAAGACCAAAAGCAGTGTTGGATGACGATCGAAATGATGGATGATTTATTGAGACAGGTTCCTACAGACGAAAGCACTGGGAAAAAGATGATGGTGTGGTAGTTGTTGTGGAGAAATCTTCCCATGAAGTGTAGCAAAGTATCAGATAGCTATACAGGCTAGGTATAACTATAATTTGTGTTTTTAGGCAGTGTAAGCTTTGTTACGTCTTTTCTGATCGTATGCTTTCACTGGTTAAAAAAGTAAAAATGGAATGTTTTGACTCAGCCCTCTCCTCCCCTTCAATTTTTACAAGAATACATCTGCTCACTTCACCCGAGAAATTCAAAAAAGAGAAAAAATGTTCTGCTTGAGATGATTATAAGAGGAAGCTATGGTAGCCCACAAGTATTTCTACTTGTCCTATCACCTTACGTCAATCATGTTGTAATTTAGCAATTCAGAGAAGACGGCTTGAACACATGGAAGTAAAACATCCTGTGTCTGGCTCGATAAGAGCAGAGAGAAGACATCTGACTGTATCGAGAAAATAATGATAGATTTGAGCAGAGTGTGTATAGTGCCCATTTTAGATTGAAAGAAAGGTTATCGGCCAATTTTTTAATAAGTAACAGCCAGCAGAGATACAGAAGTACAAGAATTTAGCTGTTTCTCTTTATTCAAGCGACAATCTCTAACTTCAGAATCGCATTAGAAGGTTTACAGTAAACATATTGACCAAGATTAAAATTCAGACACCACAACTTACAGAAAACACATGGCAATCGTTCCACATTTTATAACTATTACTCCATGCATCATCATGTCGTTACCACCAAAAGATGGATGGTTTTAATGAATAGCAAATTTTTTGCAAACTTGCATTTTAATCCTGTGTATCCCGTGTACCGCGACACAACTCTTCTGTCATTTCTCATTGTTGTTCGCACCAGTGAGCTCTAAAACTGGTGGATTATGCTGTTACTTTAATTCCCAACTTCTCATTTATCATTTCCTCAAGATATATGCGTTTTTTACAGGCCATAAATGTCCAGTCATAAATCCTCAAGATGTACGACTCCCTAAAAGTGAAACTTCAGCTAATTTTCATCAAAAATTGAGATACTACTTTCTTTAACAATGTGAGTTTTCTCCTTGCATGACTAACATGCTCTGAATTTTCTAGAGCATCTTAAATTGCAAACAGACATGTTGACTATGGTTACAAACTGTCCCCACCACCAAGTAAACAACGCACAAACAAGCTAAAACATTGAGTCCAAGGAATAACATAATATCCTCTTTACCGTTTGCGTCATATAATACATGCATAACATAATATCACCACTCCTTGGCAGGCATTCTTGTGAAAGGAAAACTCGTCCGGAACAGGAAAATGAAATGACAACTACGCGAAAAAAAAGTTCCTTTTGTGCTCGCTTCTGAAAAAGATAAGCGAGAAATACATCATGATCCCGCCTTCATATGATACATACATCCTGATAAAAGAATGCAGAGAAACTTTAAAATTAAACTACTTCAAAATTTAAATATTAGTTTACCAAGTCACCAGAGATAATTATGAAACCAGATTAGCAGAGAAAGTCTATGTCCCCAAAAAATGTGCCCAACTTTCTTATTCACTTATTTCCACAAGAATAGATACATGATACCAGCTGAAAAACATATTTGGGCTTCTTTACATTCGCAACTGATCCCCTTCTTAATATACAATGCACAAGTTGAACTAAAAAGGATGGAGACAACAGAACAGGGGAAAGTTTTGTTGGTAAAAGAACAGACCCAGATAACAAAAGGAAGAGTTTGTGACAGGGTCTGAAGCCGACATCCAGCATAAAATATTCTGCTTCTTACCAAATACTTTTACAGAATGCGAGAGAGAAAAAATGATGATAAACTTTGTATCTTTAAGTGAAACCACTTGAAAAGGACATGTACGGTTCATGATTTTCCTTCATAGAAAAAGCTCAGCCTACCAAGCAGAAGAATAAATAGAAAGAACAATTTTTTTCCTGAGAAAGCAGTTACACTTTTATAATAAATTTTATGCGGTAAGGTTCCGAAACATGTGGGGTTGTTCAGAGATAACGTGTAACGTTTTAGGTTCAAGGTCCGGAATCTTGTCATTTTTCAAAAAACTAAGAAATTTTCTTGACTTGAACTGCACAAGAACAGAAATGATAAATTACGTCATCGTAATGCACTTTCATCACTCTCCGTGGAACCACTCCTGCCACTAGTACACGCAATGTGAAAAAGTGCAAGTGTTTCTAGGTTCAAACTGTTTTGATGAAAAGTGCGTGCAGTATAATACATTTGCTTAAGAATCTTTATAGAAAAGTCCTTCACTACTCTGACCAATCCCGTTGTGGTCTAATACTTTGGGTGAAGAAAGGAACAAGAAAAATGAATGGAATTCATAAGAAAAAATCGATTGGTATATTTTGCTTTCTTGGAAGTCTTCCCTTTTTTCCTTTGCTCACTCAAATGGAATGAATGAATGAGAAAGTAGTCTGAACGAATAAGATAAATCGTTTTCATTTTCTTGAGTATTTACTTTCTACATACTTGCGACATAAAAGGACAACGGTAATACTTGTAATCATGATTGAAACTGAACATGAGGGAAAAAGTAAAGCTTTCTCTTTCGGCTTAAGAGCTCCTAAAGCTTTCATCGCTGAGGGGCTAGTTTTGCAAGTGGCTGGGCGAAATGAATTAGAATTACGTAAACTATAAGTAGTTCGATAAATATGTATAACGTTCAACATTTCTACTTTCGTGTGTGTTGTGAAAATGTATATGAGCAGCAACAATTCTTTTCGGCCTTTATTTCGTTAGGGGGTATCGTAAAAGGGATGCTAACACCAACACATATATAGGAAACAAATAAAAAGAGAATTGTTCCAAAGAGAACAATAGTTTATGTTGCATAAGCACTTGGATTTGATTCCTTTACCCTACCAATGCCAAAAATCACTCCCGGTATGCTGACGCCAGATCAAAAGCAAACGTACGACAATAGCGAATCAGCGGTGACCTCGTCAGCGGTGAACAATTCCGTTTTAAATTTCACTTTTAGGGAACTTTCACATCCTGTTAGAGAACCCTGTGTGTCTTCTTATCGGTAAAAGACTCAGTGGGAATGCTGTAGTTACAGCGCCAAGAAATCATCATCATCATCAACAAACGACTCTGTCATCATAGTCATCATTACAAAAGAAAATTCCAATACGATGAGCAAGACAGCAGCACAAGAAACGTTGATTGCTTGAGAGCTGCATTTTCGGGCATTTTCTCAAGAATTTCCGATGATAACAGACAGCTAAAAACCCTCCTTTCCCATTTTCCAATCTCTCTTGAACGAAAGAGAAAGCTACGATGATATTATCATCATCTCTTTTTTTCCTTCTCGAGATACAAAAGTCAAGTGAAATAAACAATCCAAGAAAGCTATACACTTGAGTTGCTTTTTCTTCATCCAAAAGCATCAGCGATATCTAAGTAAACCATTGGAAATTCTGTAATGATCATCATAGTCTTCTGCAATCATGTTCCTTTTTACTCAAGACACCAGCCAATTTCCTTCCGATCAGCATGCTCGAGTAAAAGTTGTGTAAAATAAAAGGGGAAAAGGTTTCACAGAAATGTTGACTATCTTTGATGACAGAGTTATGACTGAAGCGCGATATGATCATATCTAAAATGGTTATGTGCTAGGAGACTATGCTTTGGAGTGCCCCGTCATGAAATAAAAGTTTTGTCTCTGCAACTTTCGACTTGTCTCAAAGATCAAGACAAAAACTTTCTCTTTTTTCGATTCCACACTTTCACCACTGCGATTCAACTTTTGCGATATCGAAAGTGCAATGTTTAGACTGCATCGTTCTGAAAGTGCATCATCAACGGGAAGGTTAAAAATTGCGTTTTCTATGATTGCCTGAGACGACCATGTAAGGAATACAAATTGAAATGGAATACACCAACTTTTGCACTTAGTTTTGTACCTTGTATGGCCCACAGTAGAATTGCCTGTAATGCTTTCTCCAACACCACTGGTATGATGTCCTCCCCCGGTCCCTAAATTTGGCTTGTGACGATGATGATCTCTATTATTACTAGCTTGATGGTGATTGCTATCATTTTTGGAATTGTGAAGATCATCTTCCTCCTCGCCGCCGTCGTCCTCCTCGTCAATTGTCATCATCTTCATCGTACTCCTCTTCAGGAGGCTCGTACTCGTCAATGCTTGCCGGAAGCGTTTGCTGATGTGGTCCAGGTCCCATTTGGAGTTCGCTTGTCCAAACTACAAGAAAAAATGTCATTAAACTCATTTAAAATCTATAAAACTTTACTTTAAAGTGTTATTAATTAATTGGGCGTGTGTAATGCGGCAGAGGACAACCAAACCATGCAATTCCACAAGTTTTCATTATGCAAACTTTGTTTTTTGACAACTATAAAAACATTAATTTTTTCACGTCTCAATCCAAGTCAAAACGATTGTTCATTATTCAAACACAGTGTTTCATGTGTGCATTCGTATTCGTATCCCTTCAAGCATCACTTTAAACATGCGTGTGCGAGAGAAAATTATAATCCTCTTTTGATTACATTACATTTCATTTTCATTTAAATGCAAATGAGCCGTGAAAAAATTGGGGAAAAGCTGGTCTGTTTGTGTTTTTATCCTGGCGTAAGCGCATTACGCAAGAAAATACTCCCTTACGGCTCGAAAATCCTCGGCATTCTCTCTGGAATAAAATTAGTGAGTGTGCGGACAGATTGCCATTTGGGTTGCAAACCAGCTTAATTTTTTTTGCGTAAATCACAAACGCAAGCCCCATATGTACAACTTCAAAACGAATAGAACGGTGAGGAGAAATCGCTCCTGGACATATCCGTTCCAAACCCTTAATATCTTGACGAATGACTCCATTCAAATAGATCTCATGCAGCTACCCTGCGAACTTCACACAATTGTATAAAGTGATAATGACCTAAAAATGAATTTTTAAACCTCATTATGATTCAATCACCACATAATCATTGAATAACTTTTGATTGTGACATTTCTGAAACGTCATAAATCTCGACATAATTTCGTCACAGAGTACAAAACCTGTTTCAAAAGTTGAAAGTTTTAAAGTAAATGATTTTCCCGTTTAAGCCGTTGGGAAAAGTCGGCTAACAACTTGAATGAAAAGTTGAACAGCAACAATTTGTGATTTTGAGGAACACGACAAGCCTTTTACCAGTCTCAGCATGGGTTCCGCAAAACACACTATAAAGTATTCACCGCCAGTCAACTTGATAAATATTTTTCATGTATATTCCACGTTATGTAGTTCATCTTTCCCAAAACATACTACAAAGTATGTGTGGGCATTGGAAACACGACAATTCATCACCATCAAAGACTAAAATTCACTTTTTTAGGCGACCACCGCTCATAAACAAGGATGGTCTGCAAGTGACGACTCAATTATCTCGACCAAAACGTCATCACTTCTGCGTTCATTTTTTGACTTGTTAACTCTTCACTTGACAAACGTCACGTTGGGAAGGAGAAATGAATGGAGGAGAGGCTGAAACATTAAATGTTTAATCTATCGCAAGAATGACTCAAGTGACTAGTAAATGTGATGATAAACAAATGAGTAATTGAAGAGTTGAAAATTGCTCCTCTTGTTGATAAAATAGCGAATGAATGGATGACGAAATGCTTCGAAATTGTGAAATAAGTGATGTATATCGGAATATTATGTAGATTCTTTCCTCCAGCAAAAGTTGTCAATGAAAAAGAATAGAACTTGTGTTTTGTAACTCCAAACTAATGGCAGAACTGACTACGCACTGGTTTGTGTGCTTTATGGCTTTAGCGATACAAGAGGGGGAAATATTATTGTCAAATGCATTACTTTATCAGAAAAGCATTTCCCCTAGTTCTCGTGCTATTTATTTTTATTCTCTGAGGAGCAAATTCAAAGGAGGCTTGAGTGAGCGTTTATTCCTCTTTCCCTCTGTCTCTCTTAGCGACTGACTTTGTCACTATTGTATTCGCAAGCAACTATAACGATAACGTTGTTGATGAGAAGTAGGAGGAATGGAAAATGAATCAAATAAGATGACATTCTTGTGTTGCAGAATGAGAAATTCGGTTGAGACAACCTCACCAGTTTCTGTTGACTTGGGAAATTATTTCACCCATGATTCATCCCAAACAGGCTTTGTATTGCCAGTTGGAAATGTAAAATGATTATGAGAAGGATACAAGTGGATGATTGTGGTATTCCCACAGAAAAAGCTGCAAATTTTATCCACAAGTTTTTTTAAAACTAACTTTTATTGATAACCACTCATCCGTGTCAACATCACAAGTCTTGGAGAAAGTTTCTTTGAAAAAGGTCTTTAAAGAAGACATAAAGTATGGGTGGTTCCTTTATGAGGTTTGATGTGGTGTGATCGCAGTGGCGAGAAACAGGCAGCAGTGTAAAAATCAAGAACGGCTGGTTAAAAAGGCGGCACTACTATATTCTCTTTTCTCTTCTTGTGCAATTGCTTGTGAGATTTATTCCGGACAAGAATACATTTTGTTTCAAAAGAAACTTGAAAATGAATCGCTGCTTTTGCATTCTAATGTTTGCCGCGTGAAAAATGAGTAGAATAAGAAATGCGGATCTAGTGACTGATATGTGCTAGAAGCTCGAAAGGCCCCGATGCACGTTGCTTCTGTACCGTGACAATACTACTTTTTGTGTAAGTGCAAGGTATAAAACGTAGTTATACAACTCATATTTATCATAGCTCCTTTGGAACTAGATATTAATGTTTTGAAACCGAACAAAAGTGAAAAAACAAGTTAAATTGTGTGACACGAAAGGCGTGAAAAAACACGTCTCGTCTCGTATTTGACATTTACGAAACTAATACGATGACGCATTTTTATAGCTTTGGTCGTGCTTTCTCAGCTGAACCAAACTATCAGGATGTAGTCAGGTCTATTGAAAATATGATCTCTTGTTTGTCCAGGAATATTTCGTTATCACTTCTGCTACATATCATTCCATGTGCTCCCCTACTATCTGAATTTTCACTGAAACCGAAGATCAAAACGGGATCTATTTCTGAAATTACAAATTTTCATATTCTTAACATCGGCAAGTTGAGGTTCAACCGTTTGCGTTTTTACTTAACCAAATGCATAAACTTGTACCCGACAATAACAATAATATTCTGTAGTCAGTAGTTGTAGTTGTATATTTATTTGTACCAAAAAAGAAACGAAAAACATTTTTCCGTCTTACAGGGTTGACACCCTCGATGGCATCAGTGCCACCCATGTATCCCCAATGTGCCTCAATATGAAAAAATGTGCCCAGACAAAAATATACAGTAACGTCACTTGTACGTTCAATTTATCCCGATTCTGGGATGACAAACTAAGTCCCTTGTAAAGAGAGATGTTGTGCCAAAATAGACGAATTTATTTCTCCTTGAAGATCTTTCCCCTTCGCTTCACTTGAGTCAAGTCGACACGATAGTATTGTGCACGCACGTACCAAAAAAGTATTATGAAAACCAAAATCCTAATGCGACACCTTTATTCAGCAGTGATCATAACGTGTGTATATAAAGCAGATGTGTGTTCTAAATAGAAAACAAATTTCCTTTGTCGAGAAGGCGGGCTGCTTGTAAGACGCAGTGTCAACCAAGGGGAAAGGCAAATGATGTGAAAATCTCAAGCGAGTTCTCTTTAACCAAACCTCTCCTGAACTTCAAGGAAAGGAGAAAAATTTGCATAATACAAGCATTATTATTTGTAAAGAAACGATAACAAACAAACAACTTTTCTGTAACAAACTGGCTCTTGCACGGTTCCAAACCTCTTCTGAACTTCAAGGAAAGGAGAAAAATTTGCATAATACAAGCATTATTATTTGTAAAGAAACGATAACAAACAAACAACTTTTCTGTAACAAACTGGCTCTCGTACGGTTCTGGCATAAATTGAATTCTCGTACAAGGACCAACAAGAGCACAAGAAAACCTCAATTTCCCCAAACAATTTTTTTACAAACAACTCATTTTGGAAAATGGAACATTTCTCGTCAGTATGCACTACCTGTCCACTCAGTCATCAGTACCATTTAGTTTATTTATTTTGTGAAAATGACGAAGATGTTGCCTTGCTAGGATTTACATGCCAAGAATACCAAAACAACTTTGTATACTAATCACTTTAGCTCACTTAAAATAGCTGATATCACGGATACATACCGTATTACTAACTAGACGTTGACATTATTGCGATTGCATATCAATCGAGCCAGATTTTTGTGTGAGGAATAAAGGCAACATACCTTAATGTCCCATTATTCATGTGCTCGCTGCATTTCTTTCATCGTTTTTACTTTCGAAATCTTGTTTATTGTCACAATATCTATTTATTCCTACGTGTACACGTGCCAGTTTACCAGCACATTAGATCAACAAAAAAAGTCGTATCTACAAGCGTCTACCAACTTATCTGACTATTTGTATAAATTGTATGGTTATAGTGTATCAAAAAACTTGTACACATGTCATCAAGAAACTTTCTTTTTTTGGGTTCACAAAAGGAAGATATTTACTGTGCCTGTTTAGGTGATAGGTATTCACGAGAATAAAGTGTTTCCCATCATTATTATCATTATCTTGCTTTTGTGCTAACACTAACCGCGAACGTAGTAAATATGAATGCTAGCTAGTGACTTGAAATGTGTTTCTATTCAGGTACGCCATAAGAAAATGTCGATTTTCCTGGGGATATAGTTCTTCTTGTTTACTCAAAGGCTTGTGTCCCATGTCGTTTATTCAGTTTATTTCCAGTTTAGGCACTTGCATTCATAAAATGGTAACCTGGAGGTTGGGCATACCTGGAGCTGTTCGCCAATGACACGTGAAATGAAGGACAAGTTGTAAGGCTTTCGGGAACACATATGCAGTCTCGTAGTGAAAATACGAACAACCCCATGACGGATGAAATCCTTGGGAAAATAGGATATTTACTTGAGCAAAATATAACAAGAAGTTTAGAGAGTATTGGAACGGAACACAACCAAATGTGGGAAAGCGACGACAAAATAATGACTGCTGACATTATTATACAGAGACGTCTGTATTTGTACAAGCCAAGTTCACATAATGATTCCTGCCATTTTTTGCCATTTACTAGGATTTTTCGGAGTAAAGGGAGAGAAACGTAAAAGTGAGCTGAGTTTGTCATTGCCTTTTCCGGGGGTTTATTGGCCAAAAAAGAAGTCTGGTACGAGTGCATAGGTAAATAGAGGAAATGAGAGAATGTGTGCACGCACATGTTTGCATTATTGGTATTTTTGTGTGCCTTTCAGATGATAATGATGATTATGAGCGGATTATATTTCCCGAAAAAATAAGCATTCGAGTGTGTGAGCTCGAGTGAGTGAAATGTTTATTTTTTGTGGAGGAAAGGCAATTCTCCGTGAAAAATGAGTAAATTGACAAGAAAAATTGTACAGCTTGTTCTGACATCATGTTTACGTTTGTATCGTGGAGTGCGTTGCTAACTAACTACATAGCGAATCTAAAGAAGAATGTAACAAGGATCGATGGATATATGTACTATTGCAACGGGACTTCATGCGTATGTGGATAGGTGCATTTCGCTTCGACTTATTTTCCTGATCATGTATGTATTATTAGCGCAATAAAAAGTACGAAGCTGAAAGAAATGTTGTTTTCATTCTAGTTAAGAAAAACGTAAGCGTAATGAGAAGTGTGATGTATGACAACAGATGCAAACAGATTTACGACATATTAGGAAACTGAGACGCTAGAGATACGGCTGTTTTACAAAGGTAATGTTTTTAAGGCCATATATGGAATCTTATTTGCAACTTACGATTTCCAAAGTCAGTGCTCATGATCCCGTAGTGATCAACCACTTTATCGCCTTTCACCGACAACGAGATCATCCAGAACGCGGTTGTGTAAGTGGGAAATTAAAAGAAACTTCAACTAAACCACAAAATGAACAAGTTCCTAAAACGGAGCAGCATGCCTCAGTAGTACATCTATCGATTCGTGAGCTTGCTGAAACAGTGAAGCACATTTTTAACGGAATTGCATCGAAATATTTATCCAGTTTTGGTATGTGGTCTTGGAGGATGTGTAGAAAAATACTCGGCGATAGGTTTTACTTGTCTCTCCCGTTCTGTAACAACAAGAAATATATTGATCATTAGTTTTTAGACCAGTCATTCACTTGTCAAGTAATGTTGCATTTGTCTCGCTGTACAGAACATCGTTATAGTCTTGGCAAATTTAGATTTCTATTATGCGAAACACCATTTCTGGTAAGTTCGTAATTTTTCCTTCCTTTTTTAACCCGTCACCCGTCAAACTATATTTGTACCTAAAGGCTAACTTAATTTAGGATGCCAGCTTCAGCTTTCGCTAGTTTAACTTCAGAAAATTATTGGCCACAGAAAAGACGAAAAGCTGATTATGATATCCTAGATTCGACACGTTGATGGTGAAACGATATCCAAAGTCATGTTCCCGTCAGCAGTGAAATCCAGTGTAATGATGGCTGTGTATGCTTTTGAGCCTCGACTCCCTTCTTTTATGATTTTTCAAAGTATATTCATTTGTTGTGCTACATTCTCTCCAGTAATGTTAATGGTCTGACTCGCGACTTAGCTTCTGTGCTTGCTACAATAATGTTATTTAGTTGTATACAAAGACGTTGTCAGCCGTTAGACTTTTTGGCACAGCGTAATTTTGGCGGTACTATATTTTCTTTCATGGTGAAATTCTGATTTGGCTACTTGTTTCTGCGAATTAAGTTGTGAACCGCTTGGATGCTCTCCAGCTCCAGCAACCAACTAAGATGATAAATCAAATCGAACTGAGAAAATAGCAATAACCTGTTTGTTCGTCAGTAAGTTACCGGTCAATTCTAGTAAAAATTTATGCTTTGGACAGAAAGCACGATTCTTATAATACACCGAATCCTATCCAGCGTCCCAAAACTAAGGATAAAGAAACACGGAGCCAGGGATAATGCCAGCAACGGGAAATGATGATAAACCAAATTCGATAGTTAACTCTACGCAGCTCGAAATCTCTATTCTTTTATAATCCGACAATAAGCCTTCATTGTGTACACACTACACTTCATTGAAATACAAATATAGAACAATGCTTGTTATATTTGTCATTATCACAATTAGGCTTTTTATCCACCCTATTTTATACCACATCTGTTTTTCCTTATCCACACCATTACATATTTCTTCTCTCTTTGAAACTATAAGAAAACCATGCATGAAAGAAATGCACCACTACGAGAGAGTTAGTCATACTGGTAATCCGACGAACGTGACATTTTCACTTGACCCTTCAAGTGTCACTTCATCTCATTTATCTTGGGAAAACCAGAAGAAAGACAAAGAAAACGCTTGTGGGGATATCCGATCTCCCGTGAGAGTAAATCCAGTGCAACGACATATTTCTAGCAAACCAAAGAAAAACGCGCTCGTAGACGTATACACAGGAACCGTTATAAACTCATGGCCTAACGAAAGCAGGTCTTATTCGTTTTTCCATGTACGTATAACCGTTAAAGTGAACGTAAACGACTTAACTCATTTCAGAAGGAAGCATTCCTCGTAAATCCAACAAAAGAGGAAAAGAAAAGGAACATTAGAAATCCTTTAAGCCTTTTACTACTCCCGTACGTGTCTATCTACGCAAAACCATATGGCTCTGTTAAGCTATTTAGTTTTTCCTATTATTTAGAGCATTGATGTATGAGTCCGAAGAGTCTTTGCATTTCTGCTTCTTTAGAGACAAAAGATTTTTAGGCGTGTGTTTAGGTATGTGTGTGCGTGGGAGAGGAAATAAAAAGACGGATGTGGAAAAGAAGACAAGAATTCTGACCCTTTAACAACTCACCACATTACACCGTGTGCCCATACAAGGGAAAAACGACTGAACCCGTAAGTAATCTAATTATCATGATGATTCTTTGAAAATAACTGATGAGGGGAAAACTGAGAGTAATGTGAGAAAGGGGCCCAAAGCTGATTGAAGACTTGACTGATCGAAGCCAACTGGTTTGGGGGAAATCGAAGATGTTTTTGGGTGAAAAAAAATCTGTACACCACTGGGCACCTTGGCAAATGGCAAGTAATTGATCACTCCCAAACCTGTTCCTCCCTAAACAACTACCGATGTCGTTCATTTCTTCTTATTTTCTGATTCTGGCTGGTGGACGGTGTCCAGCTGAAAATCAAAATCAGCTCAAGTTACACACAGTTGCAGTTGGAAGCTCAATGTCTTGAGGAAATCACGACCATCCGTTTTTATTATTATTTCCTGCTGAGAATCCAATTCATTTCGTGCCTGTCTCTCTCAACACTGCAACTTCATAGTAC
Organism: Akabosia matsudoensis; assembly: GCA_019593645.1. NCBI lineage: Eukaryota > Metazoa > Arthropoda > Collembola > Entomobryomorpha > Paronellidae > Akabosia > Akabosia matsudoensis. The sequence goes on along the minus strand of VICI01001874.1, from coordinate 2,845 downwards.
GGAAAGTCGGCGAGGTCGTTTCTCTTACAACTTTTAGTAATTCCGCACAGCTAAAGCTAATAATGCGCATTTTTTTGGAAGTGTTGTGTTGTTGTCCAGCACTTCATAACAGTTTCGGTGCAACATGAATGAGAAAAATTCCAAACTATGCAGCCTCGTGGGAATTGTTCCTGCAAGAGCTTCCATATTGCAGACTTATTGCACCGATACTTTCAAACTGCAGAGCTTAAGCTGAAGCCATTTTTGCCGGCATTTATGACAATGTCTACAACACACGCACATTTTGCTGTCTACAAGATAAAGAAAAAATCAGGCAAACACACTTCGAGAAGTGTACAGATAAAAAAGCGGATTAAAGAAAGAAGGAAATGAGTTTCGATTTTTTTTCTTGGCTCATCTTTGCTCAAATTTTTACCCTTCTTCGAAAGTCACTGCATCCATCCAGCTGTGATAGAACTACATACCAAAAGAATGAAACCCTAACGAGTATGAGATCGACTCTGTTGTACTTTTGTAAGCTATTTGAATATTTGTTTCTGCCGTGCCAGAGGATAAGCCTCTTACTAAGCTGCTGGAGTCAAATTAGTGGAGATTCTGTTTTTTCGTCAATGGTAATCATGACTGTGGTGGTATTAAGCGTGGCATATTGGAAAATCTGAAATCAACAGAAAGCCCAGCTTTACTTGCTATCGTTTCATTACAACTCGTTTGTCTTTTCTTTTTCCTGTCGGGCCTTCCTAATAAAATGAAAATCCTTTTGTACAGAACGAGTGCAACTGCACCAGTGTCATAAATACACAGGATGAAGTATAATATTATACCACGAGTACCACAATAAATGTAAAAGGAAATGGCACATGCCTGAATGTTTTCTTCCGCTTTGAGTATCTATAAATGTATGGGGTTGTAGACAGACAGCTTGACTTTCTGTCGTGTACTAGCGCGCATTTTTACTTCTTAGCAATACTTTTATTTTACATAAATAGCAGAACAATATTTCTTGCTGTGTGTGCTGTTTATATTCTCGCCAGAGCAGTGAAAATATTTTTCAACTGTTAAAAACCTGTGCTCGTTGCATCTAATTTACATAGCATTGTCTTTATTCTGCTGTTAATGGTCTTTGGCTTTAGGATCCATTCAAAACGCCCTTTTTCTAAATTCATTTACAAAGCAATAGATTTCAACTTTAGAAGTCCCAAAAGGCAACGCTAAAATTTTCTATAAAATTCAGCCAACTAGACTTCGCTCTGAAGTTTATCTAAATGTACACACATTTGCGTTTCAAGCGTCCCCTTTGATTTTGAAACTTCTCTGGCTAATGTCTTTCGTGAAGTCGACCGCAATTTTGTTAAGATCTCATCATCTTCAGTTTGTTCTCGTTCTTGCCTATTTATATTTATTACTCGCATACGAAATATCAGCCATTACACACTGACTTGGGTGTCTTTTATGTGGGTGGCTGGATGGACGGGGTTGGAAGGAGAAATGCGAGAATTGTCTGATATCCAACATGCTGCTCAGAACATTAACGCTTTTTAAACAGTAATGCAAATACGCTTTTTCTTCGCTGTAGTCTTGCCTCACAAATGTCCATAATGCCTTACAACATTATGTTGCCTGATGATAACATTACGTTGCGAGTAGATCTTACATCAGTTCTACAGTAGAGTCCAATGCGAGAATGTTAAGTTTCGGAGTATTACTTTTGAAAATAATCTCTTTTAATATGAAGAAGTCTCGAATAATGATGGGAAAGGGTTTTTTTGTTTTTTTCTGTAATACTTATAAGTATGAGTTAAGTTGCTTATAACATGATTTTTTACGATATTGCAGTTAAAGCCTCTCACAAGAAAAAGAAGTGCGAATGTGGTTGGGGTTCTCTATCTTAAAAATCTGTTGCTATTTTTTTACCACACACGCATCATCACNATACTTATAAGTATGAGTTAAGTTGCTTATAACATGATTTTTTACGATATTGCAGTTAAAGCCTCTCACAAGAAAAAGAAGTGCGAATGTGGTTGGGGTTCTCTATCTTACAAATCTGTTGCTATTTTTTTACCACACACGCATCATCACCACGTAAGGGTACCACTACTACAAAACCCATAAACACACGAACTTATTTTCCATCTGTAAACAAAATCGTTTTTATGGCCCATTTAAAAGATTTTTTGTAGAGAATAAGTTATATCCTCATTCTCGGAGAGTCATATTCTAATTTCATGCCACTTTTGCAGCTTATGTAGACTTGCGGAAAAATCGTACACAGCTTACGAAGATAAATATATACTTTCATATAGGGAAAAAATCCAATTTTACTTTCGTTATTTTCATACGAAATGAATCTAGAATGACAAGATGTGAAAATGCAAGGAATGGTGGGAAGTAATAATGGAACATAAACTTCTTCTCCTTCAGTTAGGCATAGGCACGCACAATGACAGTTACGAACTGACAAAAACAGACGAACCAGAGAGAGAGAAACGAGTCGACGAGAAAGAGGAACTACATGTTTTGGCAAAATATCAGTTTGACTCTTTGAAATAGGAAAGGATTTTGATGTAATCATATGCATGGATAGGCCATATGTTCATGTTAAATATTGCAAGACGCAACTTGACAGACATGTGTTGACTTAAGACACGATAGTGGTGTCAGTCAAAAAGTTGAAAACTCAGGGTTACGTGCACATAAGGTAGAACCAGACTTTCAGACATAGTTTTCCTTTACTGTTCGCAAGATAAAAGTATGAAATTAGTGACCTCTCTAGAGTGGGCACTAAAGTCCCATTACTGGCACGTCAAATGTCATTACTCCGGGAATTTGCTGATAATCAAGTGTT
>VICI01001873.1:0-19393 GCA_019593645.1 Akabosia matsudoensis | reverse complement strand
TTGATGGTTCTCGGGGTATGGGTATTTGTGTTGATGGTTCTCGGGGTATGGGTATTTGTGTTGATGGTTCTCGGGGTATGGGTATTTGTGTTCATGGTTCGCGGGGTAAGTGTATTTTTGAACATGTTACGAGGTGCATGGCGCTTTCGCTACTTCAAGGGTTCGGTGTGTAACGGGCTGGTTTTGTCTTATACATGAAATTCTACCTTGACTATTGGTGTCGATAGATATTGGGTTTTCCGAATATATGTTTTTCTGCTGGATGGACTAAAATCGATATGCATTTTTGATGGTTGGCAAAGTGGAAAAGCTTCTGTGGTGGTATTTTGGTGGCTTAGGTAAATGCCTCGCATTTTTACCGCTAATGACCCCCTCCTCCTTTTCTTTCATTTCAGTTGCTACGCAAATAACTTAAATAATACCAGCAGTCATTACATGCATATACGTGTGGAAAATACAGATTCGAGCCAGTACAAGGAAGGATAGTTGGGGTTAACCATGGAAACAGCATGGCTACAAAAATTTGAACCAAATTTAAATCAGACTGTCTTTTAGCTGTAATTAAGATGAGGCGTGATTGAGCCAATTGGGAATCGAAAAAACTTTGCATAATGTTCATTTTCTATAAGAGAGCGGGTGAGAAGTTTTCGCTACGTTAAATCATTGGTTCAGGGAAAGCCTGTAAAGCTAATGTACACAAGGAAAAAAACAGCTAACTAACCGAGTAAAATTTTACGCTCTAATAACGCACAAATGAGCCAAGAGACTTGTCATTCCAAGTTGTCTTGCAGTAGTATATAAATTAAACTGTAATTGTCTTCTGCATACTATAATGTCAAGCTTTTCTGTTTGATGTGTTCAGAAATCATTTCCCAAAAATGCTGACGACTGACAGAAAAGCTGACTGAAGTTAATGGGGTTATTGCTGTTCTTATTTTATTTTGTAATCTCGAGAGACTTCCCTGCTTCCATTTCCTTCTACTCTGCGACCAGGTCAGGCTTGTGGAAAATTAAAAGCTATTATAATTCTTCATGAATAGATCAAATTTGCACTTTGCCATAAATGTTTACAGTCAATCACATGAACTATTTTGCATATATTTGTACCAAAATTTGTCCCCTATTGTTTCCCTGTCTTTAGAAATCATTTTCTCTCTTATGAGTGTCAGGCCTGTGCCACATAGCTTGGCTTTTTGGCCATCAGTCAGATTGAATGTAGAAGGAAACCGACTGAGCAATTACTGAGGCAGTCAGTCCTCCTGAACTTGTTCTACCAAACACAAAAGGTACATACTCACGTACAAGGAAAACTGTTTTCATTCTGATTGTTTGTGTTTTCCAGTAAATTGGTTTGGTTAACTTAAGTGGAATCCCAGGATGGAAAGAATCCTTGATTACTCGTGGCATTATTATTACTCGCATGTTGGTACACAAGAGAGACATGCAGTGTCATTCCTATTATTCTTATCGTCTCCAATAGAAATAACAATATGGCATGTCATTTTATTGGCTTCCAAACAAGCAGTTTTCCTTGCTACATGGCTCTAGTCTTTGAATGATCGACGTCATTCATAATGTCTTTGATTTCTCCGGACTCGTTCTCCCTCCCTACATCCACAATTTACTCATGTATCTTCTTCGTGCACTTTTATCCCAGTCAATTTTCGTCTTCAAAGACACAGGGTTCGTGGCTTATTCATTTGTAATGCTCTGTGATTTTTTTTCAGTTGATGTATTAATACAGCTGGATATATGACGCCATTAGAGCATATCTTGCCAATCTTCAGTTCTCTCGTCAGACCTCAATATGACTAAACTAAGCATATAACTCAAGCTTTGTATACACAACTTTAATTCACTTTCACACAAAAATATATATCCCGTGAGAATATCAGAGAGAAAGCAAAAAGTTCCTTTCTTTCGCTCACTCATTTTATTTTCTTCAGTACTCTATACTGCCTACTTTTACTGTTAGGTTTATATATTGCATTATATTCATCCCCATGAATACGTAAACTATTCAGGTTTCATTTTCGAAAAATCCATGCCGCATAAACTTATAAAATATAAATTTCGTTCAAATGAATAGTACCTGCAAGAACGTATCACGCCAGTTTAAAATAATGTAGCGTTGGGAGAAAACAAAAGTAATTCTTGAAACTTGAAACGTGCCATAGATACAATGATTAGTTCCGGTTATTAAGTAAAACCTTCTCTTATCGAATTGGCACGCGAAATCGTCAAGTTTTATTTTGCAGAAGAAGCTCTCGAAATTGAGAGTTTTTTCTTTACGTTGACTAACAGTGAATTGTAAAAAATTGCCTTGACTGCCTGGTTAATGTTACCATATTCACGCACACACAGCTTACATTACTTTATATGATTTTTTATGAGTACTTGGAAAGGAAACTCAGCTTACACCAATAATCCGAAACACTAGAATTAGGATTTATCCAAATACCTCTTTTAGGCTGCCGTTCTCGTAACAATTGACAATCAATAAGAAATTGCCACAAGTGACAGCGAACCCTGTCGGGCCAAATGGAAGAGAAAGTTCTTCAAGGCTATCGTTTCTCCTATTAATTTCGTTGGTCATAGAGATAAAACGTGATTTATCGACACGATCAGGCCGTTTTTCAATTATTTTTTTGCGGTTGGATAGCAGGACTCACACACTTTGACACGAGCTTGTGAGCATGTTCTCAAAAAGTATCTATGGCGGTATGGCATAATGACAAAACATACAAAATGCAGTGTTATCAACCAACTAACAAAATGAAACAAAAGGTTGGAAGAGTTACAGTGCTGCACACAACTTCTACATTATACGAAGGAACTTCCAGTATACATTTTCATACAAAACCGCAACATAAGTTGCACAAAACGAAAGCAAGATACGGCAATCATAATGTATTAAAGTACCACACAAAGATTCTATTCAAAAAACAATCTGTTCTGCTTAAAAACAGATTATTACAAATATGTACCTCTTTGGCAGTGCTGATGAGAGTGTCTTCGAGGCGTCTCTGTTGGAGATGTTTTCCTTGGTGCTAGTATTGCCGGCATTGTTCGAGAGCGGATCAACCTTTTTGGATTGAACTTGCGGATAGGTTTTTCCGGCGAACATGCTGCGCTATCACTGTTGTCAAATGGGGCTATAGAAGGTCGGGGCGAAACACTAAAAATGTAAGAATAAATATGTATGAAACTGTTATTACAATTATAAAACTTTCTTTGTACAACTCCTTTCGCCTGGAGTCTCTTTAGGCCAAGAGAAATCGCATGAGCAAAATGAATTTGTACTGATTTCAGAATCACAAGAAGAGATAAAGGTGAAACCTTTCAGAAAGTAAATATCAACTTACAGTTTTAAAAAAAGTTTCACTTAAACTACAACAAAACACGACAGTTTTTCCTTTCTCCTAGGATAAACACTGCGAGTAACCTACCCTAAGCATGAAAAACGTCTACATTTTCCTAAACTTACATTTATTTCGCTTTAAGATAAGTGGACGGAAGCCAAAGCCGGTCAGCGAAAGGAAGACGCTGACAATGAAAAAATGTTAAATTGGAGAAAGTTGTACAAGTTCACCGGCAGGTTTATTCGCCCTCGTACAAAAACTTCCCTGCAGTAACATTAACATATACAGCTTGTATGGGTCTGCTACTTGTTCTCTTTTTCTGTTACTGCTGTTGTTGTTTGTAAGAAGCCGTTTTTATCGATTCTTTTTCAACATTGTATTATTCAAATGGTCTACTTTTTTCTCTCGGAAGAAAACATAAAGCTTCTAAGGAATGTGGTGAAGTTGGTTGTTTGATGGCGTTTTCATAAATTCAAAATCCCCAAGATTATAAGTAGTTTTGTTAGAATGAAAAAAAAAAACAACTTGATAACTTCTTACTGCTATTGTATGGTTTCTCTCAAAGATTTCAGTTTAATGAAACTGTAAAAGTAAGTTGACAGTCTAGAGGATTCAGTTTTGTTAAAGTAACTATTTTCTTCAAAGTGGAAGTAATCAAATAAAAATAATAGGAAAATCTTGATGGAAGGCAAAGAATAAAAGCTTAAACATTGAAATAATAAATGTATCCTTTAGAGTGTATGATTCTATTTCGTAGTATTTTTTTCCTGCTAAATTCTGTTCATGACTTTCACAAAGAGAACAGAAAAAGTACAAGTTTTAATAATGTATATTTACGTATGGTTTGTTGACTTACGAAGCTTTTCTCGCTCGTTCCTCCTTTCTCTTTTGAACTTTCGTTTTAAGCACCTTTCGAACTCGGAGCATCAAAAATGCTGTCTTCGCTATTGTCATGTTGTTGTCGGATGACGAGTCCGTCGAGTTGTTAGTTGTTGTTGTTTTTGTTTGACTCATTTTTAAGACGTTTTCTTTAATGTTGCATGAAAGTGAAAGCACTTGAACTTGCGGTTATTGTGCTGTGGGATGATAACTATAAAACAGCCAGAGAAAATTGCTCGGTGGCTATATTTTCAGCACTGCTTTTTCCAGAGATGTTATTGCAAACTAGCCATAATTTTGGGCTCGTTTCACATCCGATTTCACTTCCGGTTCATTGAACACCAGAAAAAGATTATTCTACACGTGTCACCTTCCAGCTCACCTCTTCTTTTTTCGAGAATCCATACATGGTTTTTGTACTTCTCCACATTGTATATCTAATCGTGCTTTTAGTCATAGCTGTGCACTACATAAAAATTCGTGACACAAAGACGCTGTCGTTCCTTACAATTTATACTTCATCCTTGATAGCTTCCGGCGTTCATTCCGGCAGAATCCAACTCGTTGTGACATTTTTTTCATTGAAATATAAGCTGCATCGAGAAGCTGTATTTTCCATGCTCCCTTTTCCGTAGCACAAGTGCCTTGTTACAAGCTCTTGGTAAATTTAGCGGAAACCTGTGTTAAAGAATAATGTTTCGATTTACTTTTGAAAATAGGTACTGCAGAGGTTGATTTTCTCGGTTCATATTGCAGTCGTGTTTTACAAAAAATTAAAATCTAAGTTAGAGAATATTCTAGAGCTTCATAGTATACTACTCAATTGATTACGCAAACCTTTTTAGGTATTTTGCAGTAAAGCAGTCAGTTTGATTACTTTCTGGAAAGAGTAATTGAGCCCTTTTTTTCGCTTTTCATTTCAAGTTTAATATGTACGTAACCCTAGTATGTAATAGAGTTGAATAAAGATACGAAATGGCAGTAGGCGTGGTGTACATTTTTACCATAACAGACAAAGTTTCAATGTTTTCATGCCTGTAATAACTCGTTTTTAAAGCGTGTACATAACTCAAATAGTCGAAACCACTCTTTTCCTTTCCTCTTTTTTCTAAAGATGTTATATGTTATATACTATTGTAATACGTTTAATTACCGTCCCACTTTAGTACAATGTAGAGAATAACCTTTGTTTTCTTTTTCCTTGTCTTCACTTCGAATATAAGGCGAGGAAAAAATATGCCATCGATTTTGTATTGAAGCTGCCACTACCGATATGATATGATGAATACTGCGTCTCGTTCTCACTAAATGACGTGCTATAACATAAATCCTTTCCTTTAGTCAACGAAAATTGTGTGTACATTCACAGGTGTTGACATTTTCCTTCATAATTACTGACACATCCTATTTTCTTCAACTTTCCACAATCCAATGCACTTTGTGGTACTATCAAGCTCACGGGCAATCCAAAAATGTTTGCTGAGTTAGTAAAGTTAATGACCTCGTAGTCATTTCTGTGTCACATCTGTCAAAAAGTTGTAAAAGGATAATCCTGCTGCTGTCTGTCTGATACTTCTTGTTTAAAGAAAACACATAAGTGCCTCAACAAAGCTGGGCATGTGTGTGAAGATCTAAAACAAACTGGATAATGTTCGCACGAGTTTTCTATCCGTCGACCATACATTTATATAAGGCTTGCAAAGCGACTATTTTTGAGATAATGCGAATACCTTTCGCCACGGTGTTTCATAACAAAACACGAGAATGTCGAAAGACATACGATAAACATTTCGTGAGAAACCTTAGACATTACTGCTTAGACAGATTAATATTTCGTCAGAAGACATGTCGTTTACTGTAGAGCATTGTATCTATGGGCTAGTATGAACAACCTGTCAAAACAATCGAGCCATGTCTCGTGGCCTTTTCTTGAGCGAGCCACATATCACATATTCATCGTTAACACAGCATGACCCTATTCTATACGAAGTTATGTGAACATAGAATTCAGGAAGCTTTACCTCCGATTATAACAATGAAACTTGCCACCACCCATTCCAGGTAGTGGGCACCCTATGTGCAGCTTTGATTATGAGAGAAAAACATTACCGAAAAAGTGAAGGTCGATAATTGAAATAAGAGAGGAACAGAGTATTTTAGCATCACCGAAGGTACTCCTTATTTTAATCAGCAGTGCAATACCAGAATTTCCTGGTAAATACCATGAAAATAGTACGTACGTAACTTCAAGAAAGAATATATGTTATCGGCGCTAATGGGATATTTTAGTACATAGCGTGTGAGAAGAAAGTAAACGAAAATGTATAAGATTCATTTTCTTGTCTTTTTAATATATTTACCAGTCTTATGGACAAGCTTCACACAATGATGGTGGTAACTGGTAACACATAGAGCACGTAAAAACGGCTCTGTTCTTTCTTCAGATAATAGCTTTTTATCTTCAATGTTGCAAGATACAAGTGCACTTTCACTCACTGTAACACTTTCTGAAATTGTTTCATTGTGTGATCCAAGCCACTATTTTCTTATTATTTTTAAACACGTAACAATATTATTTTAGCTTACTAGAGAAAGAGAAGAAAATGATAAGCTGGTGCATCAAAGGAAGCATTTTCGTGAATTTCACTTACTGAATGAGAAGCAAGTGTCTAGTGGAAAGCTCTTTTTCTGGATTAAAAAAATTCTATGAATGAGACTGGCATGTTTGTTTTCCTGGAGTGAATGTGTGTATTTAAAGCATGCCAGGAGAGAACTGACGATGGAACGGAAGAACCGTCCGTGTTCCCTGTTTTCACTACTCGTGACGATGCACAGCAGTGAAAGCTGGTTTTAGGTCGTGCGTGGCAGCAGCAGCAGCGTGTGTGGTGGCGGTAGCGACGTTGGCTGGTTGGTGATAGTTGTTGTAGTGGCAAATGGTAGTGGTATGGTGGAAGTATATATCCTACAAACATGAATTTCCTTCGTGCTGATAATGCGAAAAGATCGTTTCTATCGCAATAGTTGTCTTAGATGATAAGCGGCTTGTATATAAATACATGAAATATGTGTTTTAGACTTGATACCACCATGAACCCTTGAACGACTTCAACTAGATCCCAGTCAAGTCCATCCTGAAAAAACTACTAAAAAAAGTGTATACAGGTAAACTCTAAAACTCTATCGAGAAAATGGGTAAAAACAAATCACAACCATGCACACCGCATAAGTGATACAAATACATGGGTAATACAACGCTTGACCATTCATGCAATTGTGAATTGTACAGGATAAATAAGACCAGAGCAGTACCCTTTTAAAAGTGTTTATCCAAGAGTGCAATCGAAACTTCATGTCTAAACTCTTTCTCTCATTCATTATTTTATTCCTGAATGAGAAATGTATCTTGCCGGTGCGACAGGAGATTTATCTAGTACACAAACTATGCTGTTCTTCTGTTTCAAAATGTGCAAACACAGATGTGAGTTCTTAGCAACTCATTCACAGGCAATTTTTAGCGTTTTCAACGAGCATAGTTCTATTTTAATTTCAGCATCGAATTGCTCATCAATATTTTTTTAGCAATCTACTTTAGTTGATACTTTTTCATAGGCAAGTCAACATGATATACTTTCACTATGAAGCCAGTTGTCCTCGTGTACACTTCAAACCTTTAAATGAAGCGGTTTGGCTACATTTATTATAGAAAACTGTTACCCACTTTTCATCACATATTTTGCCGTCAAAACAGACCAATGCCTCTCATCTATTTTGCTATGCATGTATTTGCTACGCATTTTGCTATATATGTGGTTCCAAAATAGGAACGCCAGTCTTCCGTGTAATTTCCAGAACTGAACCATTTTTTTGTGGCGTTTCCTCAAATGAAAGTCACCAGATGGTGAGCAGTGAAAGCGGTATTATAATGTTCTGTGATTTTTTGTGTGTACACGTACCACATATTTGCACATTTAACAGTGAACGTCATGTTATTTTGTATGCCATCGTTGTCCTCACATTTTCCTTCGCCGCTGTCATGAAAAAAACGGTCTACTCGGAAGACACACGAAAATGTGTGTGTGATTAGTATCAGAATCGCTTTCATAATTTCCACTTCAGAATCAGTCTGAGGACTTCATACAAAGTCGCATTGCAATGCACACATTGTAACAACCAATGTTACTGTGAGTTAAAGTTTCTTTCACAAACAAGCTAAATGTAAAGATGGAGGAACGTTGATGTCATTATAATTACATTTACATACACAAGGGTTTTTATGATACGTGACATTAACGGCCTTTCATTATCCCCCATTTCCTGGATTTTTTATGAGAGTACTTCACTAGAATACAGGCTTTTTCTATACAATTACGGTTAATATTTTACGAAAGGCTCTGCAGACACAGACGTACGTAGTCAATTCGCAAAAGTTCCTGCAGCACGCAGCGTAAGGCCTATACAGTCTATCGTATAAACCAGAGAGACGGGCAAAAAGATAAACACCACCTCCTATCCAAAGAAAGTTCAGTATAAATTAGTGGGCTGCACATCTGTATTGGAGTGATGTGAGACTTTTGGTAGAAATTCTAATACCACTGATGGTAATTAACTGAGTAAACAAGCAGTTTGAGAATACTGGGCCCTCAGTGACATATTTTTCTAGAGACACGTTTTCTCGTTGTTTTAATACACGTGCCGATTTCTTTAAATTATGCCAAGAACAAAAAACGAATGCTGAATTTTTCAGTTTTAGTTGAGATCATCAAAACAAAGTATCAGATTTACGCCATCCTCATGATGAGTGAAAAAAGGAATTAGAATACGGTCTGATTTTTCATGATGATGGATGATGAGTCGGCGAAGCTCTTATCAATAATTAATATATTTCCTCTCCTTCAATGTTCTACTGAAATTCAAAAATGCAATAAGGATTAGAGCATGATTGAGATATTGAGGCATTTTCTATGGTTTTACTCGAATATTTCCGTAGGATATTTCCACGAGATCAGGATATTTCCAAGCGATAGGTCGTCTCGTCCATGGCGTCATGAATGAGAGTGCTTCTTGTAAAATCACTACATCAGCATTGAACGCATCAATAAATCATTCCATCCACCCCCGTAAGTGAAAGGATAAAACGCTTATTACTTCCCAAAGTGTAGTCATCTCGTTCGAAATGCGCTCGCATTGTAAGTAACATTTCGAGAAGTAATTAAAAATTCGAAACTCTGAAAATCCCTTTTCATTTATTCAACTGATTACGTAGAACTTTCGTAGTCTTTTCATTCCAAACGTCTTCTTATTAATTCATGTATTTCTTGCTAGGCAAAGGAAAACAGTTCACCTGAAATATGTTACAAGTGAAAAACATTCCATTGGTCGGGTTCGTCATTCAGGTGCTAGTTTTTTTTATCTGACGGCCAAGGAATTCTAACAATACTATTAAAGCCAGTCAATCAAATGTCTTCTTTTTTGGAAGGGAATTTTTCTTAGACTGCTTGAGAACCACGTTGAAATGTATCCACCTGCACCATCACCTATCTCCTAGTTGCGAAAAAAACTGCCATCAACTTTTGTTATTACTCGGTATTTTTTTCTGGGAAAAACCCATCTTCCACGTTCATTATAACTTGGAACGAGTTTGTAGACAAAAGCACGTCGGTGACATTGTCATTCTCTCCTGTGCGAATCAGACATGCAATGCAAAAACTAGCTATTTCTCTCAGCAGTAAATCAAGTATCCCTTTTCATCGGAAGGCTTCCCGTAGTCCCTTCAGGTACAGTCGTAAGCGACTGTCTATGTTGTACAAGTGAAAGTGACAGTGAGAGAAAAACAATGATAAAATTGTCAGAATAATTTTGAAAAGTGAACAAAGGAGAAATCAAGCCTGTAAAAAACTAAACAGGCGATAGGAAAACACGAAACGGAACTTCTCGGAAGATGTTGTGAATTATTGATTACTCTTTCCTCGGACCGAGCATCCTAAGGTTCAAATTTGTAGCATTTTAGATCTTAGGACTCAGATATTTCGGTGTGAAAACTGTAAACACATATGTATGTACATGGATTGTTTCTGCCGGTTAGCAGTTTATCGGCTATTTCTGTCCATGCTTTGAAAGCCAATGCTGTTTTATTTACAAACCAACCGAGAAAAAAATGTTTCCAGTCCACAATATCGTATTTTTTTTAGTTGTACTTTCAGAGTGAAGGTACAATCTTTACCAGCTGGGGCGAGCCTAGACTGATTCAAAGACACTAGCAACGCATAATTTCTACATATTTTATCCACTGGCAGACTCACTGTGATTATAGTTTTAGAAGCTTTCAGGAGAAAAAAAGAGAAAGTGGACCAAAGACAGTCAGGAATAAACAAGAAAAGACGTGGTGGATGCGAAGAAATAACAGGGTTCTGCCTTTCTCTGCGTGTGTTCAGGATAAAAAGGGTAAAACAGAACAAGAGTGAATATTATTCACAAAAGGAGAAAACTTTTCTTCAGGAAGTAATGAACTAGAAGCAACTCGGAAGGAAAATTGCATTTTACTTTTAAAAAGTAAGTAGATAATACTTGGAATCTTTTCGTGCGAATTTTCCAGTTCCAGAGAAAATTTAATGGCTACAGGGCAATCTCCAAGTTGTTTACATTCAGAATTTGAAGATTTAGAAAAGTGAATATTTTGCTATTTGTCACTCTGAAATCCAGAATCTGCAAATTTTGGAAGCGATAAATTCACGCTTTCTGTCTAAGAAAGATTTGAATCATCGGGGTGGGAACTTTGAGAACCAAACACTCAACGGAACATAATACAGCAAGTTTATTGTATTCCGCAGTTGGTAATGCTGAACGGAATATTTCCGTCTTATCCGTTTATACTGGCATTATACTATTCTTTTGAAGAGGAGTCAGACGAATCGAAAATCCTTCAGTCTCTTCTGCACCAAGTTTCTTTTGCTACTAACTCTAGTTTTTACAATCCGTTCTAAAGCGAGAAGTATTTTTTTAGATTAAATAGTGAAAGCATACTTTTTTCTGTTCTAGCTTTCTTCTCTGCTTTGCATATCCTTCAAAATAGTATCATGCATAATACCTTTATTCTTTAGGTACAAATACAATGCGGTAGATGTTGCTTTTACTTTCTTGCCAGCAATATTGCATACAATAGATAAAATACCAAGTTTTTCTAGCAACCCAATCAAGGGGCATAATCCTGTGAGGATAGCAGGAGAAGACGAAAACAAAAAGAGCTCTTAAGCTTCACTGTCAATTTGCAGTCAAATTATCCTCGCCTTTTTGGATTTTCTCTAGTCTAAAAACTCCAATAAAAGTCTACAGTCCAAACAAATGTTTGCATTTTCCATAGACAAAAGATAAAATATTGTGAAGGTAAAAAGATGTAAAATTTAAGGATACGCTCATTTCGCCAGTGGAAGCTATAAATAAGCGCATTTTCTATAACCACCACCGCTCTTTTTCACCAAAAACTCTCCAACTTTGATCGTTCTCCCGTTCAGTTCGGATATCTCTCTACTTTAATTATCCCTAAAGCTTTGGGCCATCATAGATTTAGAAATATTTTATAAGTAACTCTCGAGCTACGTCTAGGCCTATATATCTTTATTTACAGCATGCGAATTCAATCAAAAGACAAGTTGTTCACATCAAGAATACATTATATACATAAACTAGGTATGTTTTTTTGCTCCTAAAACCTAATACAAACAGCCATACACCTTTTCCCAGGAATTCTGTAAAATTTACATCGACGTTTCGATACGCGACGCATTAAAGTATATGAAATCCTTGCTATTTTTTTAAATTTTAAACGTACCTTCATACTATTTACACACAATACAGCACCACTTTCTTCTTCTCTATATCTATGTATTTTATCTTCTTTATCTCTCGAGGGTATCTTGAACACAAAGGCAGGGCACAGAATTGCAATGGTTCCTTTTGAAAAAACACTATATCAGGCAATAATTTTCGATCCCATGGCAGCCACAACACAAATGATAACTGCTTCTCCTTCTTTTTCAGTCTTTTTCTTGAGAAATATCATTGAAGCAAAAAAGAAGACAAGTAAAACTTTTTCCCTATAGACAACCCAAAGGTTACTCGAAATTTAAGTTGTAGCATGTTCCGTACTAGGCATGTCCATATTTTGTGCTTTCTCTTTCACTAATGGAAATAGTTGTTGGAGGTTGCTTTCACTAAGGGCCCAACTTTAGTAGGAGCAAAATGGAAACAGTTTTTCTCTTTATCTTCGAAAGAGTATGCAGTGCTCCCAATGTAACACTTTGTTTTACTAATCGTCCTGCTGATCCTTTTTTTAGTTTTGCATGTTAGGCTCTAAAATATAGACGGTTCACCTTTAAGCTGAGAATTGCCACTTTAGAATATTTACCCACTTTGTGTTTTTTGTGCAAACACTTGTCTGCTTTGCAAACATTTTTCTCTGGTGTCTGTCACTACCCTTTACTCATATGCGGTTCGGGGAAAGTAACGGTTTGTTTAAAAAGAACTTGGCGCGGGCAAGTCGTCTGCGTCAGCTTTTATCCCACCTGGAAATTTGAAGGAGCACAAGATACAAGTCCAACGAAATAGAGATCGTGAAGCAGACACGCGGTACTACTATGAAAGGGTAAATAGAATCGACCGCAGACAAGTAGATTCGAATTTTTTTCTTCCTAAGCTCAGAAAGAGGAAACGGAAATCAGTAGTGAAAAAACTTGCTGTGTGTGCGAGCATTAAGTCATTCATGAGAAGAGCCCAGAAGGGAGAGAAAGCAGGAGAAACTGTGGCTCACTTTCTCTTCAATGAGTTTTACAAGAGATCGGGTAGATTGCAGTTCGGTAGTTACTAGGATGTCCACTTGATAGTTTTGAAGAACGGAAGCAAGCCAACTATTACAATATTCTAGATTTTGAGTTGTCTGGCTGGGAGGTCATTCAGAAATTGGGATGGCATGAAAGTTGTCCTCTACCGCCGGTTGGGCAAACACGAGTACAGAGCGAGAAACATCTAACGAGCTGCGTGGGACTAATGAAAGCGCACACACACATCCTAGAATTCAGAAATGTGGTCAAAGTCTTGAATACGACGGATACCTCTGCAGTAGAAATAATTTGGACTTTTGTAGGACTCATTCAACTGAAACGTTCTACTATCATGGGAATCTTGCAACTACTGCATGACTGCACGTGGCTTGCAGTACGTCATGTATTCAGTCTACGATGTACTCAGACTGAATTTTACATTAGAAAAAGCTTCATACGTATTTTTTTCCACCGTAGCGTGCCTTTGACTCTCACTCTGTATCTGAGAAATGGAAAATTGGATCGTAACAAGATCTGGAAATCCTCTCGATATTGTTATCTGAAAGCTACTTTTTCATGCAAAATACAGGTTAAAGAAATGTTATTTTAATGTGATGGCTATGATGAGCTTTGCGTTTTCAAAACAGCCTCGAAAAGTTGTCAATACATATGAATGAAATTTTTATTGTATTGGAAATGTATTCTGTGGCCAACAGTGTGTGCTAAGAGCTCTGATGCTTAAGCGGTGAATCAAATAAGCAAATTTTAGTTAGGGTCGATATTTCAACTGGCGTTATATGAATGTCTCGGAAAAGGTAGCTCAAAATTTCTAGCAAATGTTGTCTAACGTTGGTCTCGTTTCACCTACAACGTACAGATTAATCCTCTACAAAAATACTCTGGAGCTCTCATGTGACTTTTTGTGATGACATTCTCATATTCCTAAGGACTTGGAATATTTTCTCAACGAAAAAAATCCACCAGATCTGTTTTTTCCCCCTCTCTCTCTCTCTCTCTCTCTTCCTGCACATTTTCCCCATTCACGTCCATTCAACCATTCTTCCTCGAAACACTTTATTAACTCTAGAGCCCTTGTTGTTATCCCAACTATTCTGGGAATGTCAAGCGTCACTAGAGGGGTTTCATTCCCTCCCTGCAGGCATTAAATCCTCAAGGTTCAATGTTATTTTTTTTCAGTTATTGCTTGCTTATTACATGAAAGTGTTGGTAGTAACCGATCCCATACATACCTTTACGACTCTCTTTACCGGCAATCCAATTCCTTCCCAAGTGTTGTAATACTATTAGTCAGGGAAAGTCATCCGATTACTATCTCTGTTGAAGTAAAAAAGAGGCCAATTTGGCATAACTGAGCACATAGCCATTTTATTGGAACATATATTTCTGGCCAACTACTTATCGTTTTATAGTTGATTTTCCCGATTGCATATCAAAGAAATACATAAACCACCGAAATAAAGTTTATGAAAGCTGTTAAAAAAATCCTGTTCGCACATCGTAGCCCACACATAACCTCGCTCGCAAGCTTAAACAAGTATCCAACTTTCTTTGACGATAATGCGGCTGGTTAGGCTGGAATCTGGGTAGTTTACTGGAACCCTCTGGGAATCCACTAAGATTCTACTTTGCTTACGTACCAAACAAGGACACATTCGAAACAATTGTTTGAGACATGGAGAAAGAAAAGAATATAGTGTAAGGTTGGTAATCGCGTATTTTTCATGGAAAAAATAGCAAGAATAGCAAGAAACTCAACTTGGAGGCAAATCGTAGCCAGAAAATTTTCTCTTTTACGTCCTTTCGTCAGTTTTAGCTGTACTGCTGCACCAGAACTCGGTAAAACCAGAAAAAAACGGCGAACTGCTACATGGCACATCTTCATCTTCCTTTGAGATAACTTTAACTTGTCTTACTTTTGGGAAAATAAGTTGTCTAAAGTGAGCAAAAATACTAGTTCAATGCACACAATGGACTTTCGTTCGTGAGAATTGTTCCACCAAAAAAATACAGCCTAATGATCCGAAGATTTAAGAGATTGAAACAAGCTCCTCGTCGGATGAGCAGTGTAGGGGGCATACCCGCACCCGAGCGTCGGATGAGTATTGCACCTGCGGCTACTATTGCAGCAGCAGCAGCACAATGTCGTCGTCGCAGTATATGCCCCCGGAGGAAGGATGATAGAGTGATGACAAACAGTGAGATAGGGATCTTTATAGGAATTTGCATTTTGCTGTGTATCTTGACTTATTTTGGTAGCGGAAGTTCGAGCCACAAAATTCCAGAAAAAAGTGCACATGATTAAAAGGAGTAAAATAAGGAGAAAGTCATCGTGCATCCTGGAAATAGAAGACAACTAAAAAATCGTTTATTAGAATCTTTAAAAACACTCCAGTCTTGTCATTGGTGAAACAAGTTACGACATAATCACGGTGAAGGAAAAGTTTCAAAAGACAAAATGATTTTGTTTGGATTTGCCTTGCTGTGATTCTACAGACAGAATTCTATTCACTACAAGAATTAAGTGAACCCATGTTTATTTTACAAGAGCGACATGTTTGTTTGGAACATGTCAAAAAGGTGATGCAAACAGAAAGGGAGACGATTATGTTCAGTTCAGATGAAGTAGTGTAAACAGAGAAGCTCTGGAGTCTTTTCCATAATGTCACTACTACCTTCGATTTCTTCCTTGTTCACATCCGAATCACCACTTGTCTCGACAGAGGTAGAGAACACGGCAGATGTGAGTGTAAATCTGACGGAAGTCTTTAATAATAAGAGTTCAATAGTACTTGTTCCCACACCAACTGATGCAACTACTGAAAATACAACCGTTTATGATATCAGCTCAGAAGGGACATCTGGCTATGAACTCTTCAGTTCATTATCATCAGAATCTAAGCCTTCATACCAGAACGATATTTTAAATGAGACTACAAACTGGTCAAATTTATCAAGTTATCTGAGATCATCTACGAGTTATAGTGTTTCTAATACGACAACAGAAATATCTAGCTCGTCTACAACGAGTGGTTTGGACTTCCAAGATTTGAGTGATGACCTCGTTAATGGAACTGAGTTTGATGTGGATTTTGAGAAAGCCGAGTCATACGGGGACGTGCCTGTTTTCTACATTCTTTTAGGATTTGTAGTGGGGTTCTACGTCTATTTATATATTCATGCGAGGCATCTTAAAGCTAAAACGGTGAAAGCGATGGAGCAAGACCAAAAAAAGAGAATGGAAGAGAGAGCAAAACGAGGTGGTTGTCGATACGACTTTGAGGATGATGACGAGAGTGACTGTGGTCCACCCGAACAGTAAGTGACCAAAAATAATGGCATGATAAGGGCTTGTATTTCGTCTAAGACAAAATGGTGACATGGAATATGACAAGTAGTTGGGAAAAAGAGAAGACAGTAAACTTACTGCGTTTTTAGTATTGTTGTTTTGTTATTGAAGTTGAATAGGATCATCAAGTAGACAAAAAATAGGTCTATTAGTTTTTCAAGGCTCGATCCAACGAAGAAAAAGACCTGATTGGAAGAAAGCTAGTGGTGGAGTGTTGTAGATCGTTTTTACTTTTCCTAAAATCCTGTTTCTATCACATTTTCAAAGAGACAGGACAAGATCAAAATGAAGTGTGTGCCTTTCCCATTTGTAATTTACTGAGGACAGCTTTCTGTGCGAAGACATTTTGAATGAACGATGGTTACCGTTACTATAGTTTCTATGTACTACGCTAGAAATGTTTTTTCGTTGTGCATCCACAGGAGGGAGAAAACACAAAGTCGGAGTAGCATGGACAGACAGTGATTTCTCTATCTGTACATTTTGCTTAATTAGACGTTGAGATGTTCAAGTTTGAAGTTGAAAAAGATTCATAATATTTTGGTCTTACCACGATAACCTGAATGAAACGAATGTTCTTTGTTCTCGCAACTCGTGGCGAGGTTAATAAATTAGGAGAAGGTCGTTGAATAAGGCAGACTACATATATTAATAATTATATAATAATAATATACCTATGCTGCCAACCTTATCCAATGGTAGAATATGAGCTGTCACGGAAGATTTCCTTACAAACTTCGGTCCCAAGGCATGCCTGCAAAAATTTAGTTTATGTTAACATGTATTTCTTATTATGGCGCATAAAATGGGTTCTACGACAGACAAAGGTTGATACTCAAACATGGTTGCTAAAGTAGACTTTTGAAATTGGCAAATGGGTTGCTCGGTAATAAATGTAAATGAGGTTGACGTTATTTGTCGAGTCAGTTTTGTTCTTGATGCAAGTATTTGATGATCACTTGTATTTTGTAGTTTTCTCTTAGAAACACGTCGAGCCACAATTTTGTAGATGAGACTGAGACAGAAAAAGGGGAAACAGCAGAGGTGCAATTTTAACTTTTGCCCGGATGCTGCTGTCTCACAGTATGGAAACTATCCAGACTCGGGAAATGCGCGTGGCTGACGTGGTGAAAGTAAATGAAAACAAGTGTGTTTTTGTAATTCCAATGGACATTGAAAGAACGAGGGGCTTCGTGACGAAGGCCAGTGCAGGGGAATCTAGAATCATGTTTGCAATTTATTAGCTTCAAGTGGATCTGCAGCGGGTACAAATTGTTACAAATTTTGCCCTTTAACGATGACTTGAGAAGCTCTGTGGCATTGTTACACAGTTGTTTTTCTCAAATAAACTTTTACTCGGCAAACATTTCACTTTAAACTTTGTCTTGAGGACCTATAAAGTTTATAATTTCAGGTTACGCAAGTGTATACTTGCGACGAAAAAAAGGTCACTTAGTCACTTCACAAACTCTCATTTTACACAGACATAAAATGTTTGTTGAGGCAGAAACGTACTGGAAGTGGAGACGCGGAAGGAAAGTGTGCTTATATTTTCTGGCAATTTTACAAAAGGTTTAGTGTTCATTGTCTTAATGATAGGACTGAAAATCCATGGCAGTCTTTTGTTCATTTGGAGACAGACACCATTTTATCTTACATTATTTTACTTTCAGAAACCTGTCTGTTGCAGCTCTAGCGTTCTACGGTCGAGGGACCCGGAATTAACGAAGGATATGTTTTATTGCATCCAGAATATCTTTTTAATTTTACATCGCTTTTGCAAGCCATGAAACTAATCAGCCAAGCTGTTATGGAAACGGAAAAAGGGAAAGGAAGTCACCTAGGATGTATTCCAAAGCGAAGGTATGTATCAGTATTTCAGACTAATTGTCCATGAAAAAAATGGCATAAATCGCCAATTCCATCCCGCCAGTAAGATACGGGCTGTAATAATTTGGTCAATTCCCATGCACTAGTTCTTAAAAAACTTTTATCAACTTGCTTTCCAAGGAGAATAGTTTACAAGTGTACTTTAATATAATCAGTCCATCGCAAAGTGGCAATGGCAATGCTTATTTAAGTGAACGAGCCAAAAATTTCTAAAGTGTGGTTCCTACTTGATTTTAACATTCTAGTCAATGTTGAGTGCGATGTAGTTTACTAAACTTTTAGCACCCTAGGTCATTAGCAAATAGTATAGAATTTGAATAACCTGACACCTTAACTCATGGTTTGTCTACTGTGGACGAAATAGTCAAACCTTAGGGTGTACAATTATCATTCCTGCGAAATTTACTAAGTTTGGGGTTTCTAGTTTCACGGATTGTTGAGATCAACGATAGCAGATAACGGATAGACGCATAGACGGCCAGAAAGAAAGGCAGCATTGACGATCTGATATATGCCAGCTTTTTACTTATTTAGTCATTCCCTCACTTCACACCTCACATCACACCTTATAACATCAGTTACGATGTATTTCGTAAACATTATAGTAAGACTCATGTTTCTATTCAGAAGAAATAGATGGACTTAGTTATCTTGTTTTAGTTTCAAGCACCAAAAATTACTTTCTTTTCTGTTTCAATATTTATAGAATGAAGATAAAAAACGTTAAAAAATTTTACTATCCTTTGTTTTAAATTAATTAAAGTATGAATATTCCGTATTCCCAACTACTATTCCCGAATTCCTTTTGTAGATTAGTTCTTATGTTTAATGAGTTACTGCATGGTTTTTGTTTATAAAGGACTTTTTGTATGCAACCAACCATATTTTCACAATCTTCATTTACATATTCAATTTTGGTTGGAATTTTTTCGAGTGAAAGGTATCCACGAGGAATAGAATGGGAGAAGTAACCTTCGAGAGCATGCACTAAAATCTCGAGCTGATTTAACCTCGAATTTACAACGGAACTAATGCTAATGCAACTGAGGCAATAAAATTCAAACCAAAAGTAGACTGTAGTT
>VICI01001871.1:0-19394 GCA_019593645.1 Akabosia matsudoensis | reverse complement strand
TTTACATGATAGAACGTATTTCTCAATGTGAGACGAAAAAATGTCAATCTTTGTTTGGAATCGCATGAGGAAATGACCGTTAAAGAGCTAAAGCTTCAGGTGGCCACTATTTTACATCAGTTCCCAGAAGACATCATGCTCCTCGGAATGCTCGGCAAAAAAGAAGAAGAAATGGAAGAAAATGAGAAAGAGGAGAAACCGCAGGAAAACAAGAAGGATGATAAGAAACTTTCCGGGAGCAAGAAAAAGGACGATAAGAAAAAAGGCAGCAAGAGTGTAATAAAAATATATGTAACTTGACCTGCTTAGCGAAACGTGAATATAGATTATGTAATTACCTGTCACTATAAATTTCAGAAGAAATCTAAGGAAAAAAAGCCCCCACCTCCAAAACCTCCAAAAGACAAAATAATTGGCGATTACGGTTATGTTCCAGCAAATGCTTCGGTATTTAATCCAGGACTGGTTGGTTTACTGTACAGGTAAATGTGTCTTCCCTAACACTTACATTTCGTAGAATCACAAATGAGATAAAACTGACGTTCTTAAAAACATTTTTATACAAAGAGGTGAGGACGGACAGTTTGAAAAGCTAGATGTTACACCTTTTAGCGAATTTCCCACTATTCCAGAAGAGATCAAAATGCACTTACGAAACTATGTTCCACCGCCGCCACCGAAAAAAGACCGGAAATAATCTTAATGGAAGTAGGATTTTAGCAGATAGATGACCTTTGAAAACTCAAAATCAAAAAGTTGTGAACCAATGCAAAATAAAGCATGAGTATTTTCAACGAGACGCTGTCTACAATGTAGGCAATCTTTTTATTGACCATTGAATCCAATGTGAGATATGCATCAAGCAACTGGGCCAGACTTATTAGTTAGTTCCAGAATTTGAATACACACGTTCGACTTCATGGAGCGAAGCATCGCGTTCTTGGCGCATTGCAAGGGCGCATTGCATTGTAAATGATCTCATGATTAAATGAAAGGTTGAAGGTAAGCTTTCGTTACGTCAAGTGACCGAAGTGCAACGAACTAGGTTTCCTAGTGTTCACTTTTCTTTTGTGTCGTGTTCTTTTCATTATATTAAATGGTTCTGTCACCAGTAATACGAAATACGACCCTAACAGGAAAATGTTTGGGCATAAACCTAATCTTTTCCGCACGATAGTGAATGCACCGCTTACATGCTTACGGAAATGGACAACAAAGACATAAAATCGTGTGTGGTTTAGTATTCATGTAGTATTGTCTCAAGGTTCCCCTAAGGATGAGCGGGTCAGCTGTGGAAATGATAAACAATGGTATATGCGGCTTGAGCTTGAAAGCGTTTTTAGAGAAAAATCAGGTAAACGAGCACAAGCAACGTGTGGAGTTTTGTTGTTGTTCTTCGAAAATCAATCCATAAATAAAAATTGATCAATCAGTTGAGTCAGTCAGCGATCAGTTTTTGTCGTCTATTACTTGAGCAAGATCGGTTCATTTGGGCTTAATACTGTGAAGTTCTTGTTAGCTTAGTTTTGTGAATAAAAAGTCAGATTATTAATTTTTGTTTACGCTGATAAGACCGGATTCCCACCATGTCTGTTGTAAGTAATCAGTTCAGTAATATTTCCATGTATTTTTTAAAATGCATCTTTATCGAAAAGCGTCGTTTGCAATGAATAGTTACAGGATACTGTTAATATTCCTGAGGGGCGGGAGGTGACACTGCTGGAAAGGATTGGAGCGCACTCTCACATTCGAGGGCTCGGTCTTAATGATTCGTTGGAACCAAGACAGGTACCGTACTTTTTTTTTTTTGCAGTATTTCGAGCTTTACTGATCGTAAGCTAAAAGTTTCTGATGTATGATTGGTTGTAGACCTCCCAAGGGATGGTCGGACAATTGCAAGCAAGACGTGCGGCCGGTGTTGTTCTGGAAATGATCAAGGAGGGCAAGATTGCCGGTAGGGCTATTCTTTTGGCTGGACAACCTGGTACGGGAAAGACCGCTATTGCAATGGGAATGTCAAGAGCTCTTGGACAGGATACGCCATTTACGAACATGTCTGCATCCGAAATATACTCCTTAGAAATGAGCAAAACTGAAGCATTAACGCAGGCTATTCGTAAATCCATTGGAGTTCGGATCAAGTACGTAAATTACATTTCGTACATGGTTGGGTAAAACGGTTGTAATGTTAAAATTGTTTTTCCTTTGCTTTTTTAAGGGAGGAAACGGAAATTATTGAGGGTGAAGTAGTGGAGATTCTTGTCGATAATCCAAGCACTGGCAGTGGGCAGAAAGTAGGAAAGTTGACTTTGAAAACAACAGAAATGGAAACCATTTACGACTTGGGACAGAAAATGATCGATTCCATTGTTCGTGAGAAGGTTAGTTAGTATATTTTCTTTAAGTAATATAAGTCCAAGCTTTTAACATTTGCAAACTTGTTCATGATTTGCTCTGTTCATCACAAGATTCAATCTGGAGATGTTATCACTATTGACAAAGCAACTGGGAAGGTGACAAGACTAGGGCGTTCATTTGCTCGTGCACGAGATTACGACGCGACTGGGGCCCAGACGAGGTATTATACGTCAAACAAGTTGCATATACAATCACTATCCATGTTTGAAGTGGAATTAATATGATATCTTTATTTGTTTAGATTTGTACAATGTCCTGAAGGCGAGTTGCAAAAACGAAAGGAAGTTGTACATACTGTGACATTGCATGAAATCGATGTGATCAACTCAAGATCTCAAGGATTTCTGGCATTGTTCTCTGGTGACACCGGCGAAATTAAAGCTGAGGTTCGTGATCAGATCAACACAAAAGTGGCCGAGTGGAGAGAAGAAGGCAAGGCTGAGATTGCTCCGGGTGTACTGTTTATCGATGAGGTAAAATTAGCGATTTTAAAGTTAATCCATAATTGACAGCAGTCTATAATTTATAATGCTCCTGATTGGATCGTCGGATAGGCTCACATGTTGGACATCGAGTGCTTCTCCTTTTTGAATCGGGCATTGGAGACTGAAATGTCGCCTGTTATCATTATGGCTACTAACCGAGGAATCACACGGATTCGTGGAACAAACTATAAGTCACCTCATGGCATCCCTATTGATCTTCTTGATCGGATGATCATAATTAAAACTACACCTTACGATGAGAAAGAACTCAAGCAGATACTGAAGATCAGAAGTGAGGAAGAGGATGTTGAGATCTCCGAAGATGCGCTGAAAGTTCTAACTCGCATTGCTACTGAAACCTCACTAAGATATTCTATCCAATTAATTACAACTGCAGGTGTTATTGCCAAACGTCGGAAATCAAACGAGGTATGTACTGGCTTTCTCGAAACTATTTATGTTGCACTGCCGATTTATTTTATCATTCACATGGTCCTCACGTGATGTCTTTAGGTCTCCATTGAAGATGTGAAGAAGGTATACGCATTATTCCTGGACGAGTCCCGATCGTCTCAATACCTGAAAGAGTACCAGAACGAGTTTATGTTCAACGAAATTGGACAAGGGGATACAGACACCGTGAAACCCGCAGCGGTATCCACCGATGCAGCCATGGACGTATCGTAATCGTAAACATCCTCATTCCAACCCAAATTATATTTTATGTTACTTTTCGCTATCCCGTTCTTGTCAGGTCACCTCCCAACAATTTTTGTTTTTTGGGATCGTGTGATCATTTGAATAACTTTTCTTAGAGAGCTACATACATACATGGTATATTGATTATGATGAAGCTATAATCAATCGGGGAAGTAAAATTTTTTATAAGTAGTACAACCATTCTTGTTTATTGAGAAAATGTTTTCGTTATTTCTAATAAATAATAATCCAATCGAACTCAAATCAATTATCTTTCCCATTGTATAATTTCTTCGCATTAAAAAGTTGACAATTTGTGGCAATGCAGAACTTTAGATTCCGATTGATGTTGGATGCTTGCATTTTACAATAAACTAGCACATTTAAGTAACGAATGCAGCAATATGTCTTTCTGGAAAATAGAAAACATGATATACATTTTGGAATGCTTTATTCAATAAAAGTGACAAGGAACAGATGCCACAAGCCTTAAGGTTAACAAGCATAGTTGTAGTCTATCTCAGGGCGGTTACAATAGTTCTACTAGGCATGAAATCACTGGAATTTAGACATGATCGGATGGAGTTTTTGATTGTCAACATTTATTTAATAAATCGTATCAAAATATATATACGATAATTCGATACTTTTGAAAAAATATAGGAGTAAAAATCAGTAATAGATACACTATGTCCTAAACGTAATTAACGTATGGACTAATTAAACGTAAGGGAAACATGAAACGGGGTTTTTACTTGTCCTTAATACGTTTTATAAAATACATTTTGCCATACACAAAGTAATACTTGAAGGATATGTGTTGACTTGAGAACTCTCAGTCTTCATCAGATCCCGAGTTGATGCCTTCTCGAAGTTCCTCTGAATCAATTGCAGGACCACATGAACTTGTTGAGACACTGCGTTCATGCTTTTTCAGCTTCATGGATTCTCGTTTACTCTCAATCCATTCTAGGAATGACTGGACTCGTGTGTAAACCCCTGGGTATTCTTTGATTCCTTGAGTAATATCAATTAAAACTTTTAACAAAAATGGCAGTACCGAAAAAAAAAAATTCGTGGAAAAAAATCTATGTACCACAATCATATCCCCACGAAATCAGCCCTACCAAGTATCGTCGTTTTCTCGTCATATCCCTTGCTACCAGTGGTCCACCCTGTTGAAATTATGTGGTGTGAAATGAATGATATTAATATAGCATCTCAAAATGTGTAATAAATGATCCATGTGACTAACATACCGAGTCCCCTTCGCAAGCATCAGCAACTTGATGAGTCTCATCATTAAACGTATTTCCTGCCGCGCACATCATTATCTCGGAATGATAATCATCCCCCCATTGATGCAAGCACCGATGATCCGAAAAAATGTTAACTTTAGCCTCTTTTAGCATTGGACTCATGTCCGGTGACCCTAAATCATACTGTCCCCATCCTACAATTGTCGCTGCAAAAAAGATACTATTTTTCTCCCAAACTTTTGACAATTTTCTTCCATGTTTTTGTCAGTGAGGCTTACCATTTGCTTTACGATATTCACGGTCAGGGCTTACGAGTCTAATCGGCTTCACAAAGGCTGAATACACCAGTGGCTGCTTTAGATGGACCAAGGCAATGTCATTGTCAAAATGAAATCCATCATAGTTTTCATGGCCGTCTATATCAGCTTCCGAAAACTCCTGGATTTGTTGACCTTCTGAGTTGGGTCTTGATTGATCATATATTCCAGCAACTACACGAAAATATGATCCGTCGTAAATGCAATCTGGACTTGGATGACCTTCAAAGCAGTGGGCCGCTGTGATTATAGTCCACTGGTCAAGTATGGACCCTCCACAGGAATGCTTATATCCATTGCAATTGTACTGTATGCTGACTACGTAAGGATGGGGGTGGTAATGAGGACGCTGAGGAACATTGCTTCCACCAAGAAGCTTAGCCTTGATGGGTGGCACCTTTATGCGTTGCTTACCTTAAAAGGCAACAAAAAAGATATTTGAAAACGTAAGTACAAAATAACTATTTTCACTTCTACCGGTAAATGGTTTTCACCTGC
This sequence comes from Akabosia matsudoensis, assembly GCA_019593645.1. Lineage (NCBI taxonomy): Eukaryota > Metazoa > Arthropoda > Collembola > Entomobryomorpha > Paronellidae > Akabosia > Akabosia matsudoensis. Next base: position 13,718 of record VICI01001871.1, on the reverse strand, counting down.
ACAAACTGTCCAAGCATACAGCGCAATAAGCCAAACGCAAATGTGCAACCGGAAACAAAGAGAATATGCCATAGCCGTATCTGGGAAAGTATGCTACTCCGCTAGACCCTAAACCGTAGCTTTTTCGATGCTTTTACCGTGGTTGCTTATACGATGAACACCTATGGAGAAATGACAGATCTTGAACAGGCTTCCGTTCTTTTATTCCGAGCTTGCTAATGGCCAGTTATCCGTATGCAAACAAGAACTTGCAAGAATTTTTACGCGATGCGATACCATATCTTGCTGCGCTTGGAACGTTTGTAAAAGGAGTGTAAGCGTAACGTAAAGTGGAACAGAAGGGAACATCTCCGCGAACTGTCAAATCAATCACACATAAACCTGCTACTACTACTACTACTTCAAATTCCATGCGAAATGTTTTATAAAACTTGTACACATATCATACCGTACTTACTTTCATTCTGGCCCAAACTATCATGGGAAAAATGTGCAAACCTGCCAAATTTACGGGAACGGCTAGAAATAGCGATACACGGCTTTTAGTGGCACACGGTCGTCTTGTAAAAATTATTCTATATAAGAACAAGTGTCTTATTCTATGTATAAGAGAGGCTATTATAATTGGAGGTGGGCAACTATTGTCGACCGGTCGTAAAGGAAGCAAATTCGGTATGTGGTATTAGTATTAAGTACACGAAAGATAATCAATCAGGAGACACATTATCAAGTGTTCCATGTAATAACATTTATGCTACGGCAAGTGCATATCGAATAGAATTTGTAAACAAATCATTGGCCATTATCGCATGACGCCAATATTTGTTTATGTTTTGTTTGAAGATGTACTAGATGATCCATTCCTCGAATTACTAATGTCTGAGTCATAATATGATCTTGGTCGGGTGATGTAACATCCTACTCCTTTTCCTCCCATGTTCCTCCAATCCGTTGTTCACACCGAATTATACTGATGATTGCAAGGTTATAATTTCAACTTCTGAGTTCATTCGTGGTTGCTGAACCAAGCGGGTGTGGTATCATAAAAATGAAACTACATGAAATGATTGTAACATGATATCGAGCGGTATGTGTATAATATACCGCATCATATATATATCTACCGCTGTACTTGCAAAAGATGTACTCAATATGTCAAAATAAAGGGATCCATTATACGAAAGGATGGTACTGAAGCTCATTTTTTAACTGTAATTAAAATTGAAATCAAATGACTGATGTTTAACGGAGGCAAACAAAATTCGCTCCATATATTACCCCTTAAACAAACATAAGCAAGTGCAATGCAAACAAAACCTGTATTACAAGTGACTCTGATTTGCTACTTTTTCCACTTGTAATACGTCCAGTTCAATAAAACTTAATTGGATACTTTTTCAAAATGCTTTTTATTGACTTTATTTCAAAGCTACATATAACACTGCCGTTTAATAACTGATTTTGATTAAGTGGATGAAACAACGAGTTTGTTTTAAATGAAATCATTTATATGCAATAGGTTTTCTACTCTACTTTCCTTTCACAGAACCCTTGTCGAAAGTGGAGAACTTGACAACGTCTCCATCATCTCTTCGCTCAGACAAAGCCCTGTTCAAGTCCCCAGCCAAGTCCGTGCTAGACTTATTGTTCAAGACATAATTGTATTCAGTCCAGTTTTGATGAACACGGTTCAAAATGCTAGTGGTGGTAAGGCAAGATAATCCGGGTGCTTTTCCATTACTTTCTTCTGCGCAAAGGTCACGGAAAATCCCCTTTCTTATGGCGTCTTTATATTTAGCATTCCTCTGTCGGTTTTCGGAACGAATTGATATAACGTCACCAGAGAAGTCGACACTATTACATCATTTTTCATAACCTTAAGATAACAATCGATTTGAAGACGAGTTACCTCATTCTCACTGATTGCATTGGCATTCTCGTCCACGTAATCTTCAATAGAGCGAACGACAACATCCACCGAAAAGGCCTTAATGATTGCATCATCAACACCAACTGGAGCATCGATAATGACTTCAGACACGTATTTACAAGAGAACAGAGCCAATAAACGTTCAGTCCAATTCATGACCGGAAATCTTGCCCCGGCGTACTTCGCTATAGCATCATCGCTGTGTAAGCCTACGTACAAAAAGTCCCCAAGCTCCCGTGCTTTCTCCAGCAGGTTTAGATGGCCCGGGTGAAGTAGATCAAATGAACCGTCCACGTAAACAATTTTGTCTCCCTCCTACATCATAAACCATCACTTTCATGCAGCGTTCTTGTACTCTTATAATTAATAGTGAATTAACTACGTTTACCCTAGGAGTATTCCTGTCTACAAACTGAAATATTTCTTTACAAGAAAGACCGTCTGGGAAAGTTAGCTTTTTTGGGTTCCAGTCGTGTCCAGAGTTCTTCTCAATCCAAAAAGAATTCACAATAGGAATAAATTTATGAATAGAATTCATAATACGATTCTACATGTATATTTTATCGCCTCTACGCATACCGTATTGTTATTTTCATCTCTTTCCTCTAGGAGCAAAATCCTGTTCAAAATATCCGATGTAGAAATCCCAGCATATTCTGACCTTGATGGCATTAGGAACTTGAGGAGACCACCGTCCAGTAACTGTTAAACATAAAAGTTAACATAACGAATCCGTGTTGCATTTAAGATATTTCAGTTAAGAATTATTAGTTCTGACTTCGTTTCTAAACTGCCTATCAAAATCAGACAACTCCTCTTCTTCATCTTCTAAAATAGATCGGAACGTGTAATCGCAGTTGTACTTTCGAAGAATATCGCTGGACAGCTCCATAGGCGCGCCCTTAACAATTTCGTCTACCCATTTGTTAGCTCGTAGCATTTCGTACCTGAATGAAAAACTTAACACTGACTGCTGCACACCAACCATTTGGTAAGAATAAGCTTATTCACCTTTCATCAAGACTGAAGACAGGTTGCTCCTCATTGTCAATCAAGTCCTGGTCACTGTAAAGTCCCACTACTACTTCAACGTTTGGAAATCGGGCGATCATTTGTTCTTTGACTTTCTTCAAGAAGCTTACATGGGCAAAGTGGAGAGTATCAAATCTACAGGAATACAAAAGAAGCTGTGGAACAAGAGAAATAGCAAATATGTGTCATGTAGTTAAAGGAATCATACGATCCTGGACACCAAACACGAATAGGTTTGCTTTTGCTTGCAGAGCTTGACCGCGATCGGCCTTTGGATGTAGACCGCGAGCGTCGACGAAGTGAGGCGTGGCTTTGCGGCTCACACATTTTCAGCGATGAATCGTGAACTTAAGGCGTGTCTCGTAAGAATTCGACTTGGTTTCGAAAAGAAAATGGGAACAGTAAAAGGATTGAGCTCTTTGGAAATGCCTGATCATGAAAGGATGTGTTCAACATTTTGTTTAGCTTTTGAAGCAACGCCAATGCCATGTTCCCCTCCTTGCAACCAGTTACCATGAGATTTTCTTAGCTGACTGCTGCAATTTTTATCAATCATTATTTATCCAGCTTCCAAAAAAGATTACTTTCTTGTCCCTTGTCCAGGAAATTGAGCTCGCAGAGAAGGACTTCATTGGAAAGCAACAGCGAAGTGCGATGTGCTGAAGACACATCAAGTCGTCACAGCTCAAGCGTTTCATAGGTGGTAAGACAGTGAAACAAAGCCGCTGCGCGAGTGTGAGTTGCAGTTCGAGTGAGTGAGTCCGCAGGTTCAGCAAGAGCAGCAGCTTTGGAATTTGTATCCATGAACAAACCAAGTACAAACAAAACTCAACTGCTTCGCTTTCTGTTTTGTTTTGTTTACATGTGTGAAGCTATCCCGGCGGAGGTGCGCAATAACTGACAAATTCAAAGTGTAACTGGTGCTGGTGTCAATTGTGTCATTTTCTCTCCACGTGACCTATTGAGAGTGACAAGTATTCAAGAGTAAGTTCAATATTATGGCTTGCGGCGAAGCTTGGTATATATTTTTTAACTGTTTTATCGGCTTTTGTTGCAGATGTCAGTGTCGATGCATAGCGAAACGTCAAGAGACGATATCGAAACAGAGGATACCGAGCTGGAAGACCTAGTATGGAATCTAATGTCTAGAACTGGACTCCTTTCCCAGATCCAAGGCCAAATTTCAAAATTCATTGAAGATAATGGAAACTTGAAGGATACCATTGTAAGTATAAGTTTGAGCTTATCAACTACAAAATGCGCTGAAACGTAATTGATAGACTGACAACTAAAATGTTTTCCATTTTTGTCCTGTTTAGATTCATCCTGACCGTGCTGACGGAAAAATTTTAGGCTGTATTTTGGAGTATCTTCAGTGGGTCGGTATGAAACACACGACATCGGTATTGCTATCAGAAGCACCAGTTGAAGTTGATGCATCGGTATACGAGTCTCGTGTGGAAGGGCCCGATTACAAGCCTGAATTGTGTAAACTTTTTGATGACCATAATACTACAGAAGAGAAAGGTTCCAATACACACAACTATTCCAGGGATGAATTTGAAGATTCGAGACTGACAAGTGGAAGTGGTCATCATTCTATTAAAAGTGAAAATGGCGAGGAAAGTTTATCGGCAAATGTTTCTGGTAAAATAAACAGTGTACCGGAAGATAAGCCTGTGCCCCAACAAATTCTACCAGCAAGTCAAAGCCTACAAAGTAACGTTTCTGGTGAAACCCCCAAAGCAGTGCCGGATGAAATAAGTAGCGGATCTTCTGCAGACAAACTGGAGAAAAAGAAAGACGATTTGAATGTTAGTGTTGATATGATTAGTTTCAACTCGCCAATGGTTCCAAAAGTTTCGGAGATTCGACCCCATGTAACCCTGCGGCAGAAGGCGGGCGTTACCGATTTATTTGCTGGTTCCGGAGAGGCCTTTATAGAACCGTCAGCAACACTGGGTAAACCAACCCGACTTGGATTTGCTCAAGGAAGTTCCTTAGATGACATCGCCAGGAGGGAAAGTCCTGTGAAGGAGGTTATCCCTAGGCCTGACCAAATTAGTGGTAGCGCTAGTAGTAGTTTGTCTCCTGAAGAGTTTTCCAGTGGCAAAAGTGGTCATCAAAAGGGCTCAATAGACCAACCTAAATCGAAACAGTCTAACCCACATAAACAGTTAGCTGAGACTAAGGATGCGCAATCTTTAGAGGATGACTCCACGTCTGACCTTATGGACGCTTTAACTATGGAGGATGACACCCAAGATGCGTCAATAGATTCTGATGCCAAAGGAATGTCATCGTGTGAACACGCGGTTGACTTGAAGAAGTAACTTATAATTTTGTGTTGATAAGCGTCTTCATCGAACTCGCCATGTTTTGTTCTTTTTGATGGATAAGATATTAATAAAAATCATATACTCTTACAGTTTGAATTGTTCTTGAACAGCTTTTATTTTACGTATCAAACAGAAACAGTAATGAATTGTAGCATAAATGACAAATATTTGAAGGCAGTCTACATTAGTACTCTACTACCCTTCGAACTGCTTCTAGACACCGCCATTTGTCGGGAATGTAGAACGGCTCGAAGACATGTGGAAATGGTGTATCGTGACCGGTGACACGATGAATGGGAGCTTCCAAATTCAAAAAGCATTCCTTCTGAACAGAGGCTGCTATCTCAGCACCAAAGCCGCAGGTCAACGGCGCCTCATGAGCAATCACAAGACGGCCAGTTTTAACCACGGACTGAAAATAGAATACATGTGCGTCCTTCGTTAAAAACCCACGTATAAAAGTTTCGATTTATCATCAACTGCCAATTCCATACATTAAAGATAGTTTCCTTGTCCCACGGTTGTATTGTAACAAGATCAATAACTTCACATGTTACATTTAGTCTGTCTTGGGCAAGTTGAGCAACCTCTCGTAAAACATGAACCTAGAAGTGTATTTCCCAATCAAAGCAAAATATTTTTCCGCTTTCCATTTCCGTTGTACAAATGACAGCTACGTGTCTTTACCTGAGTACCCCATCCAAGTAAAGTAACGTTATCGCCTTCTAGAAGAACATCTGCCTTTCCTATTGGCAACTCGTAGTCTTTTGTTGGAACTTGCTCCACTGCACTTCTGTATAAAATTTTTGGCTCAAAAAATATGCATGGATCATTCGACCTAATACACGAGAGCAATAATCCTTTGGCCTTGATGGCCCCTCGCGGCATGACGATTTTTAATCCGGGCGTGTGAGCGAAGTAAGCTTCAGGGGATTGAGAGTGGTACAATGCTCCATGACCCACAGCCCCACATGGAGTTCGCACTGTGAGTTTCCCGCAGTCAAACTGATTTCCACAGCGATACCTAAACTTTGCTGCTTCATTTACTAGCTGGTCAAATGCTGGGAATATATAGTCTGCGAATTGCATCTCGGCTATGACAGTGGCGCCTGCGACAGCAGCTCCGATACCGAATCCAGCGATACCTTGTTCGCAAAGTGGAGTATTGAACACTCTATCTTTTCCGTACTTTTCTTGGAGGTTAAGCGTACATCGGAATACTCCACCGAATGCGACATCCTCGCCGAAAATGACTGTGACAGAAATTAAGCGTAAGATAACAAACGATTGCACCTTTTTCGTTATGATAAACTTACTGGCTGTAGGATCCGCTCCTAAAGCAATATCCATTGCATTGTTCACAGCTTGGAAAAAGTTCATTCTGGCCGTTTCCCCTTCGGATGAGGCGACTGTATCCGGAACGTATGTGAAATGAGAGGAGTAGTTCCTTGACTGAAACAGAAACGGGCTAACGCTTTGGGGACATTTTGGAAGACTTTGCTGGAAAAGGATTTTACGAAAGATTTCATTGCGTCCTATAGTTGAGCCGTGAAAACTTCTCGTCAGGGTTGCATTTTGCATGCATTGAACACATCGCGTATACGTTTTCGCGAACATTTTACGCAAAAAGTTTACGAGAAAAGAAGGCTAATTATTAATAGTGAGTAAAATTGCACACAGTTACATTATCAAGTTGGACAGAAGGCACGTGGATAGTTTTTGACAACAATGGAATACTTGACTGTGATGAATGGCACTCTGTTCAGCAATAAAATATAAATAGTCCCATCACTTCTACTTTGTGTTTTTGTGTTACATTACATAACATGATTTATTCAACTTATTCATATAAGTTGTTTATGTGTAGAGATATTGGGTTATATTCACAATATCAAGTGAGAGTTTGCATTTAATTTAAGAGATGAAAGACCCAGCGATTGAAAAATAATAGCTACCCATTCTATTGCATGCATCAGAACTCATCTTAAACGGTTATCCTTAGTGGCTCCACTGCTTGATATGCATGCTTGTACACATGGACAAGAATGTCATCAATCCCCGTAACCTGTGAGTGAATACTGGTGGTTGTCATCATATACATCTTATCCAGTTTTCAGGTAGCCAAGGACGTACAGCTTAACATCAGACCACCACGCTTCGGATAAACCATATATAAAAACTTGTTTCGTCTTTTGTAGAGAGAGATAGCTTAAAAAATGTTGTTGTTATTTCATGAAACGAACCCTCTTGTAAAAGTTTCAAAAAGAAAAATTATGTCCATGCAGAATACAGACAAATCTTTCAGGAGAAACCAAAACAATCTACCGCACCACGTACAATCATAGAACAAAGTACTACTGTTTGATGTACCAAAAGATTTGTACGAAATAGAAAAATTAAAATACTGTTTATAAAGCATAATTAAATTGAACAGGCCCCAAAGCAATAGAGATTCAACTCAAATCTGGAACAAAGAATATTCTATGAATCTGGAATACGGAAAAATAGGTTAAAAGAGCTATGAAACTCGCGTGGTCTCATGTGAAACATTTTCTCATCCTTGTGCACACTACGAGCACATCGTCATCAAAACCAGTTCAACAAAGCGGCAAACGAATTTTCGATCATCCTGGATAACAACGTGACTTGACTTGAGTTGATTTTATTCAGCCTTTAGAAAGTACTGATGACTGATTCAAAACAGTTTTAAAACCACTAATTCATCGAGATAACTCTTTTCCATTCAGTCAGGAAAGGTGACTCTATTTTCAGCGCTCAGGTGCAGGTAAACAAGGTTGCTGGAAGTTGTTGAATAGGCAAGGAGAACATTTATCTAAACCTCATCAATGTCTGTAGTTAAACCAAGCCACTATAAACTATTAAAGATACCTGGGAATTGAGTTTTGTAATAATATTGTGCTTATTACAATCTGAATATTTTGCTTAATATTGTGCTCTTCTGTACGGTGCTGTTTCAGGAATGGCGGAATCCATGAACCGAGATGATCTGATGGATCAGGTGAAACAACAAATAGCTTTAGTAAACGCACAAGAGTTGCTTCAAGTAAGTCAGTCCGGTTTATTTTACTAAATTACTAAATTAGTCCCGATCCTTATAAAGAGTTGTCTCCTTTCACAGAAAATGACGGACAAATGCTTTAAAAAATGTATCGTGAAACCGGGCAGCAATTTAGACGGAAGTGAGCAGAAATGTGTGGCAATGTGCATGGATAGATACATGGACGCCTGGAACGTAGTTTCCAGGTCCTACGCTAATCGACTATCCCAAGAGCGGTCGCGGTTATCATAGTGTAATTCATAGAAATTATTTTTTAGCTTTTCTTCATATAATGATGTAGACTTTAAAAGAATTGTCTGAATGGTTTAAGTTTAGGAGGAAAAAGTCATAAAATATACGTGTACTGTTTGAATGTTAACTGTAGTGTGGTTCGTAGTAAATGATGAAAAATGTTGCAAATGAGTCGCTAACAACACTGTTTTTTATGATAGTTGTTTCATAATATTGTAGTTCTTTATTCCATATTTGCATATAATCAAAAGCAAACAATATATTTTTTCTTTTCGCTCTTAGATTATAAGTCAAAATATAAGAAGCACTTTACTATACTAACGGTTCATGCAGTTTCCATCCACTTGCAACTCCCCGGTAGATGTACCTACTAAGCGTGTCCTGATAATTCAGTTTTCAGTGCATGGATTTAGGTTGAAAAACTTAGAACTATGACCTACTGCTTTATACCAATATTGTATACCTCAAAATACCATAAGGATGAATCACTCTATGATTCATATGAATTACACAAAAGCACATAATATTCAAAAGCATTTTCTCATAGTGAAAAAACTGGATCACTCGTAAGATTTAAAATGGAAGGATTATTGAAATTCAGAAAGCATACAACATTTCGTATTGATATCAAGCCTTTTTTTCTTCTAAGATAGTGGTAGTTACTGGGCCGCCTTAAGTTCATCGTTCACACTTACACAAGCACAGTACGAAGTTGTTTGATTTACTGTGAACATTTTTTTCTGAAATCGTCAAGTTTCTCAAAACTAGTTTGTTTCCGGGGCCATTCGTGCGGCACCGCCCAGGTCTGGCGTGTCGTAGGAGAGAACACCTCTCTGAGATATAACATGGAGAGTTCCTGGTGGCACCTTGTAACTTGGCTGAGCTGGAGGAGCTGCATTCTTGTTGAAGAACACGGTGTAGTCCCTGATGACTCTCTTGTGGCGGGTTGGATCGTGAATCACCTTTTCACTTCCATCTGTGAAGAGTAAAATTTATCTGCGTTATTAAAAGAATTAACGATCCGCTTCATCAATTATAGTGCGGAAAATAATTTGGAGCAAGACCGTCTCTGCATTGAATCTGATACCAAACGACCGAGTGTGCCCGACATTTTCCTCAAAATGATCTCTATATCAGTCCCGCACTCCCATTTCCATCGCATCATTTCAAGTAAAAATTGAACTGAAGCCAACTGTGTACATTACACAGGCTTCATAACTTATGTACAAGTGTTTCAAACTTCGAAAGCTGTGACCAGGTAAATTCTTTGCATAATTCTTCTCGCTTTGTTTGGCAAGACGAAAAAACTCATTTGCGGAAATTCTCAACAAAAACAATCACACACGCCAAAATGTCACCCACATGACTTGGAGCATGAGTTAACCCGGAAAACATTAAAAGTCGACAGAAACACATTGTACGCATTGAACACGTTTTGGAAAACCGCGACATACCGACAGGTTCTGGAGGGGGCCATACGTCCTCAGTAAGGGGCGCTGGTTGTTCTGCATAGATGGTCGGGGCCGCTTTGTAGGTACCCACAGGTCGGAAGGCTTCATCGTTTAATGGAATATCATCTTTCAGCTTAATTGTGGACTGAGGGTTATCTTCATCCTTGTTATCGTCATCGTTTTTCGGCGGCCAAGAGACCTTTTTGAACTCTATACACCACATCCAATTCAAATATTAGAATCTGCGTTTTCTGCACGTTTTGGCATGCTTTCATTTGGATTAATTTATACGAAAGTAATACTGATGTAGTATACAACACTTTCTCATGTGCTATATAGATTTCCTCAGCGCAATTCTCTATTTGCTGGCTAATTACATTTATCGCTATTTTTTGTTGAATACACACCTAAATGAGCTTCAAAAGATGTATGTAAGTTGCCAAAATTTCTATTCCGTTGTCTCAGGAATGATCGAAGATCCACCCTATTTACCACCTACTCCGTTTTTCACATAACACTCGTGTCGGTTTCATTTTTTGTTTGTTATGCCACATAGCTCGTCGTCCGCGTAGTTGTTACATGCAACTTTATTTATGTCATGGTCTCTTGGTTTAAAGAAACCACTGTTGATGTCTGTCTGATCTTAATGTAAACTTTCCCAAGAGAAACTTATCGCGAGCACACCGAATCGAGTCTGATAAATACGATGAGAAGATGGTATTTGAACTGAAAACGTCGTAGTTGCAAGATTTGCAAGGGCATATCTATCTCTAATGCTTTCTTCAAAAACACGATAAATCTATTACGCAAGTTCTCACTTCTTTATTGTGAAAATAGTGTTTTATATTTTAGATATAAAGGAGTCGTAAATACGCTGACTGTTGACATTTATAGTACGAACTAATTGCAGTTAGGCTATTGTAAGTTGATTTTGGCTTTTATCTGACCAGTAGAGTATAAAGATCAAGATCTCCATCAATCTAATGACAAACATGCTAACTGATTTTTGTTTTTGTGAAATGCTGAAAAAGAACTTCTGTTGAAGGTTACCCTTAACTGTTATGTAGGTCTGTGTCGAATCGCACGAGAATAAGACAAAAATGCCTTTAAACAAAATCGAAAACTTTCACTTTACTTTGACTTCATGTATTTCACTTACGATTAGAACATCTTGTGAACACACTAGGAATTGGCCTTTGAATCGGTTTAGGTGGCCAGTCTGGAGAGAATTTATCTGGTCGGATCATCGTCTCCTCTTCTTGAATCTCTACTCCGTCTTCAGTCATGTTTAGTTCCAGGCTCTTCATCAGTCCAAGCAAAGACTCCTTTTAGTTTCATTATGCACAGTGGGGTAATGCGATACAACGTTGGAGAATTGTCACAACTCGCCAATAGTTATCAATTTTTTAATAGCTTACCTGATATTTACGCCTAAGTTAGAATATATCCAATGATTGCGCAATCTTTTATGCTCCAAACACCACCTAAATTTGCTTGATCAGTTGAACAGCAAGCTGGTTACTCCTCGCAAAATATTTTTCAGCAAACTTTTGAAACAGCGGCTGTAAGAAATCTGCAACCACTGCTCACTTACTGAACCCAAAGTCGTTGTCAACCGCCAAGTGAGTTGGAGTTTCGAGTGACTCTTCCTACAACCATTCCTATGCCAAAACGCTAACAAATACAAACTCATCTGCTCATGTTCGCGAGGATGACTTTGGAAAAACCTATAATATTGTGAATATGGAAATTTGGTCATCATCACCATTACATACACCCAACATTGCTCTCGGTTGACTTTTTGAAACTTGCATACCAAGGGATACATTTATATATGAATTTGTTCGGGTGTCTCTTATAAAACAGCTTTTTTACGTAAGTCTTAGACATTTCATGAGGAGAGGGTGGGATTTTTCATCTATCCGGAAAAGCATTTTCTCTAAGCATATAGGTAGGCATTCATAAAAGTTTTGCGCGTTAAGCTCTGAGCGTTAAGACGACTTCTTCTAGCGTGGTAAGCACTAAGCACTATACCGTATAACCGCTATTAGTCGCATTCCCAAATGTGTTTAGTGAAAGTCAAAAATAGATTTTTGTATGACTCACTTATAGGTGTATAGTGTATAGATCATGGTTGTAGTAATAGGTGGAAAATATGGAATACTTCTCGAACATTGCATTCTGAGCTATAGTCCATTTTAAAATACATCCAGTTGACTTCAGAACATTGAAGTGATTACAACTTGGGAATCCAAAAATGACAAAAGCGCGCGTGTAAGTGAAAACATTTTAATGCCTGATTAATTCCTCCTTCCTTACTTTTCAGAAATACTCTTATTCACCAGACGTTGTAGTTCTAACATTCTGCCAAGGTCATTCCACTATAACTCCGTTTCGCTGACAGGATAATATTTTATATGTACGTTAGAGTCAGATTCATTGGACCAGTCAACCACAAGCATACCCTAACGATTCCTTCGCATGTCTGCAATCATTTCCCTTGTCCATTCAAATGCAAAACCGAACGATAATTTCACGCCCACACATGATATAGCATTTTGGCTTTTTAATGTTTTGCTATTTAAAATTTGTCATTCAGTGCCAGAATCTGTGCAATTTTTTTAGGCTTGAATATAAAGATTAAAAAATTGGACATGGTAGCCCCAGATCTATCCACTTTTAAATATGTGACTACTAAAACAAGCTGAATGCTGAGTGAGTTTAATTAAAATCGTTTTGATGACGCATTGTTTGTCTTTCGGCACATGCAACCATTAGGACCATCTCGGCTGATTTAATCAGTTTACTCATATGCTCATTCTATGCCGTGCGCTTACTATCTATAATGAACAATACTTGGAAAGTGTTCCTCTTCCTCCATAATAAGGCAGATAGGTATATGTGTCTTCAGTTGAAATATTTGTAAACAACACATCAAATGACACCCTTCTAGTTTAAAAAAAACGTGCTGAGCAGTGTTATTCTGCATGCACATGTTAAGTTTATTTATCTGACTTGCATCTTGCATCCATCTTATTTCGTCATCAACCAAATCAGTACGTAAACACATACATAATTGGGTTTCCCAAAGTTTAAAGGAAACAACAAACCGATGGGCAAACTCTCTCATCATTAAACCGCAAACAAACTTTACGTGCCTTTCTAAAGTCACATTTTCTTGAAATTATGTCACAGGTGTTCCTAATTACCAGTTAGCCATCCAAATTTTCATACTCATTACGCAAGGAAGTAGGCTAGACAATTGGTACGTGCTCCAGAAACCACTTATCAAGCTCACGGTCAAAACCGATCCAACGTTTGGAAAGGTCATCCATTTTAAGCTCTGCAAGAATCGAGTTAATTGCAAGACTACAAGTTATCCACTCCTGTACTCATCATAATGGCCAAATAAATACATAACAATATTGTCATTCAGTACATAGTACATGTAACGTATATCTAAAACAAGCATTCAGGGAAGTTGCAAAAATCCACCCGTTATCCGATCAAGAAAAGTTCGGGCATCCCAAATTTGACGCTGTTACTTTATTGAACACATATCTTGGAAGAACGATCTAGTCTTTTGTATTTTTCATTCTATCCAAATTATATATAGCGTACCCACATTGCGAACATTTTATCACCCACGCAAACCT
>VICI01001870.1:0-19400 GCA_019593645.1 Akabosia matsudoensis | reverse complement strand
AAAATGCTAATTAATTTAAATTTTAAATATGTATTTATTTTGTATTTAAACAAGGAAATTTTTTTTACTAGGAAATCAAGCCCAATCAGAAAATTAATTTATTGGAATGTGCCTTTTTTTACGCATTTCGACAATGACCGAACCTTTTAATTTGAATTTTGAGTCCATTCGTTAGAGTATATAAAATGTCTTCCAGCCTGAAAATAAGCATTAATTCGTATTTGGCTTGCTCGCAAACCTGTATTACGTAAACCGTCGGTAGGTCAATTCCAGTTTAGCTCAATATTTTGTAAAGCGTATTCTGTTGTTCGTTTACCGTTCCTAACCATCAAACCTTTTCATACTTTCTGTTTCTTGGAACCAGTCCAGAAATTTCCGCCATCATGAATTCTGAAGTGAAGGCTGAAAGCATTTCTGAAGACGCCTTGTCCGTAGTTTTGCCATCCGTGGCGGAAACCGGAGAAAGCTCGTCACGCATTCGGTGAGTGAAGTATTTTCATACACAATAGAATACCATTTTTGTCTTATATCTGATCTTGGAAACTTTTTTTCTCTTTTCATCAAGGAAAAAAGCTGCGACACTGACTAACAAGCGGTTCTGGGATGTACATTCCTTCCTAGACGAGGTTATCAAGTGCCCTTGGAATTTCACTTCACCAGGCGAGGAAACTGTAAACGTGGACCATGTCAAACGAGAACTGCTCGAGTGCATGAACGACGACCGCCCTAGTTGGGCTGCACCAATTACAGAAAAAGATGTCGACTTGTGGCTTGACAGCAAACGCATTTCAGACGTAACTTGGATCTTTTTAGTTAAAAAATATTACGATCATTTCGAATAATTGTGTCAACCTCCAACTGTTCTTTCAAATTTTAAGAAAATGGAAATCATCGAAAACCTGAAGTGCTTTCCTGTCCAAGATTCATTGCGAAATACGTGCGATGTTGACGTGCAAAGTAATCCATTACCGGACACCTTCCAAGTAGTGGATAACTTCCAAGCGGTGGATAACTTCCAAGCAGTAAACCACTTTCAAGCAGCAGATAACTCCCAGAGCAGTTACACCGACATTCCTTTGAATCTGGTTGTCATGACGGTTCCTAATCAAACTATGCCGGTTGATTACTCGACGGTGGTGCAATTTAATGAGGTATGACCTATTTTGCAAATCGTTTTTATGCGTCAAGGTTGTTTTCAATTTCTTTTTAAAATGGTTAAATTTTAGTATTCTGGAGTGCATCCGTATCCTCTTCCTACAAACTTCGTTGTCTGTGGGAAAAGTGGACAAGACGACGTGTCCGAGGGGTTACGGGCTGCTCCGCAGAGTGAGCTCGTGGATCCTGGGACGTGGGACACGCAAAGACAGCAGGAGCCAGTTGGAGGTCTCCAGGTGGCTCCTGAAGTTCCAGGCAAGCTCAAGAACCGATGGATTTTGCGGTGGGAACAGGAGGAAAGAGAACGGGAGAAAGCCAGGAAGGAGAGCGGCGATTCCTTGGATAGCATGGAGGATACAACATGTCCGCAGGTGAAAGAAGACATGGATTCGTCTTACATGGAAATCGACCAAGATTTCGAACAAGTTTTTGTTGTTAACGACAACCAAGTTCAGGACAACGTTAATACCCTGATTTACGTGCCTTTGGAGGACAAGGTTGAAGATCCCCCTTGCATTAGTATTCCAGATGAGCCTTCTTATAATCCAGATGCCGCGGTGTTTTCTCCCGAAGCACCCTGCAACCCTGGTTCCTCAAGGGATCAACGAGGCGGCTAAATAAGATATTTCTGCTAAATAAAATCATTTAAAAAAAAAAGAGCTTCTTTTGAGTACTTTTATTATTATTATTATTCGTAAGCAGGTAACTTATAACCATTTTTTTCTAAAAATTAATGTAAACTAGTATACTTCATGTTGACACTCAAGCGGAATTCTTTGGTAACAAACATTTGCCAGCATTTTTTTATGCCACTTTGGTTGATAAATTTGCTATTTATCTTTAGTTTCATATAAATTACAGTAATCATTATTATTCCGAGGAAAAAAACTACATCCTATCATTAAAATTATACAGTTAAAACGTTGAAAACGTTCCGTTGCACTGGGTTTCGTTATATCATGTATAAGTTGTAAATATTTTTTAAATGCATTTAAAAGGTAATAACTATACTTTTCTTTTGTTTAGATGAGAAACACTTCATCGTGATGACTGAGCATCCACTCTGTAAACGTATTAATTGGCGCAATGGCTGCCAGGGTGAGAGTTAAATTTTCCGACCAGACGAGATTCGGACCGAAGACGACGGCCAGGTTGGAATGCGTCATTTTGTTGAGGTCGCAAGCATCAGCGACTTTCCCCAGGAACTGGATAATGTACTTGAGAACGTAGTAGTTGTCTTCTGGAAGCTTCTCCAGGATAATCTGCTTCACGAAAGGACCCCGCTCGTCCTTCGAGAGTTTCTGGAAGTCGAGGATTTCTTCAAACAAGTCAAACGTGAGGAGAGGCTCTTCCAGTTCCCGGAGAAAGGCTTTAATCAGCACCGCAGCCAAGTGGAAATCCCCGCGAAACTCAATCTCCTCCCCGTGATTCGCCCGTTCCTGACTTTCTTTCACCAGTGCCGTGCTTGTACTCCTTCTAAAGAGCCCTTCCGTTGCCAGGGCCTCAGGCTGACTCAGGTACTCGACGCATTGCTTCAGCACTGGGGGAATGAGTCCCTCCTCGTTGTTCTCTTTGATGAACTGCAAGCTCACTCCAAACTGTTGTGTTGGCAACGGCACTGGCTTCCTGGGCTGGGCAGCGCCTTGAGCCGCCGCAGGAGCTTGTTGTTGTTGGGCTGCTTGTTTCGGCGCATGTTTCGCAGTGAGCTGAGCGTCATACTCCAGGACTGGACTGGGAATGCATAGCTGGTCGAGGCGCACATGCTGGTTCAGCTCGGCCAACTGGTTTATGTACATAACCTTCCGGCCAAACTTGGCACTCACGACGGGCTTGAAGAGCTGGAAGGTTAGCTTGATGAAGTTGGTGGGGTGGACTAGATAGAGCGCCTTCAGATTTTTCTTGTACTTTCTGTGGAAGGCCTTGTACGCCTGATACAGCCAGCCGAGGCTCGGCTTGTTCTTGGAGTTGAGTCCATGGTGGAAGTAGACTAGTGAGTAGTCCTGTTCCACGTATTGGTCCAGAGTGTAAATCAGATAGCGGAGGAATCGGGAATGATCAAAGCTTTTGTTGCATGGAAGTTTGCAGGCTGCGACGACGATGATCTTTCGACCGTAGGCATCATCCCCGACCACTTCCACAATACCGTGATGGCTAATATCTGCAAAGTCTTCGTAGTCTTGGAGGGGGGTCTGCGGACTAGGCGAGGATCGCGAGGACGTCGACGGGATAAACGGGGCGGCGGCTAGCTCCTCCTCGAAATTTTCTTCGATTGTTCCGTCCGACACTGGAGAAAGCGGAGATTCGAGGAACTCAAAGACGCGCACTGACTCCTCCACACAGCCAGCCGCGGCGACTTGCTCCAACTCGGTGTCGTCAAACTCCAGATTGGGCTCATAGTCGTGGTAGTCACTTAAACTAGGATAAGGATCGTCTCCGTCCGCTGAGTGTTGTTGCGGAGGAATCCCTGATAAAGCTGGACTACCAGTTTGCCCTGATATAGGTTCGCACATCATTGCTCCTCTCGACTTATCTTATCAGATCTTGATAAACATTTATAAAAAATATCCCCCATACAACGAAAATACTGTCACTGGCCTGATAAACTGTTATCTTGTCTTATCTAGTTTTTAGTCTTTATCACAGGTTGTAAATCATTGTACATGGCTCTATCCAAATATTATCTTCAGATCCCTTCCAAATTTTCTGATCCATTTACAAATTTGCTATAACAAAAAATAAAAACAATGTTATATGTTATGTAGAAAACATTTTGTCTATAGAAAGTATGTCTAGAGTACCTGTACAAAATAGATGACCAATTTCCAGCGAGTGTTTACAAATACATTTAAACAGGGAGGTGGCAGTAGATAACCCAGAATAGCAAACTAAAACCAATTTACTCAAAAGAGATCAGCTGAATTTATAGTGACAAGACAGGTTTTTATGGTGAGGTGTAGGAGGGGAAACTCAGTATAATGATGAGGATGAGCCTCGGGATATCCTTACAACATAAAAGAGGAAAAAAGTAATACTTCGCTACACTTTGTGCTTCAAAAAATGCTGACAACTCAATTTTGCAACCCTATCCTATCGGGTTTTTCCTGCTATGAAATTTGTAACGGAATACCAACTCGCATCAAAGCACAGCAACGCGTGTAGTTCTCCTCCCTACATCTATGAAATTTGTTGTTTTTTTCATGGCGAGACTACTCCAAACCAAGTCCATTAAGCTTTAAAATGGGTTTTTATTAAATTAAAGTGGCGACAAAGTTCTAGGAAAGTCGTTGCTTTTAAAAGGTAACTGATATAAGAACCGAGCCTATCAAATTTCCCAGCATTCCGAGCAAGGTCAAGCATGTTTTTTTCTCAACGGTATAAAAATCCCCACTCCGGACGCCTTCAACTTTATACGCTCGCATGAGGCGTCTCTCCAACTGATTTTTTTGGACCGCTAAGTGGCTGCCTTTTAAATGCTTTTGCAATTTTATGCTGTATTCACTGACGAGAGCCATGAACAGAGTGAAAGCTGCTAGAACTCCGCAACAAGTTATGAATATGGCCAGACCAAAAACCAAGAGAAACACGTTCCTCCCTCCATCCGTCAATTTGATTGTAACGATGGCAGTTTGAATGATGATTACTCCAAGTAATGACGTTGTAGGTGCGGTGTACATTGTCGCAAACACGTTGTTGTAGACAGTCGTCAGTATTCGCAGCTTGGAATACAGAAGCAAATGATTTTGCAGCTTTCTAGGAAATTTGTAACTGTTTAAAATTTGCTCGATAGCAGTTTTGAAAGTGTGAAGGAATGTCATGCAAATGTACAGGTTTAACGTAGGAGCGATTTCAAGGCCAACCATATGCCAAATGTCAACAAGTATTCCAAATATCGATGCCAGCAGCAAATTCGCCCTGGTTTCCAAAGGAGACCACCAGGAAATTAGCTTATAAACTTGGGAGCCTACCTGCCAGGCCTCTTTTTGAAAGAGGTACATCACTGGCGTGAGGACAAAGTGGAATCCAACATTGTTCAAGGACAACATCCCAAAAATCCCACGTCTCAACTGCTCTGACCTTCGAAACGGACGCTTTCCTGGAAAGTGATTCCTCTCCAGGTTTTTTGATCAAGTCGATATTTCCGTTCACAAACTCAACCAAACAATTTCCGGAGAAAAAGTAGGTCCCTTGATTAATCATGCCGGTGATAGGGGCAACCACCCAGAGACTGTGAAGCACTAGCTTGACATACTCTTGACGACCTAAATATTCTGGGAGGGCTGAGAGGAACAGGAAGCTGACAAAGAGAAAGTAGAGAAACTGAACGGTGAGGAAATTAAGGCGCCATCCCAAGTAGAAAGCGTCTGGGAAAAGATTTATATAAACTTTCATGTCTGGTTGCCAGTTAAAATGGAAAGGCATGTGGAAAAGGCGGTTGTGAACCTTTAAATACCATAACTAAAACGCTATCAACTCGTTGTTCCATTGCAATTTTCTTTGAATAAAAAGAAGAAGCACGTTATGCACCGGGGGAAAGTGAGACTTATTTCAAAATCCAAAGTTAAATAAAAATGAATCGGCATTTTGCAAGCTAATTAAACCTGCCAAGCGACGACCGCGTATGTAACGAGGAGTCCAGCAAACTATTCGTACAAAGACAGCAATTTAAATATGTCCCCCGTATGGTGATTATGCAAAGAAACCTATCAATTAAGTACTTACGGATGCAAGCACCCTGTAATTCATGGTAAAATACTGGCACGAAATCCCAATTTGATCGTGCTCTATTTCCATGGCGAGGAGGTTCAGTTTAATCAGGTCCTTTTCACCGACTGCCTCGTCAATTTTTCGCCAGTTAATCCATTTTCTTAACGAGGATTGAATCTTGTAAAAACCAGAGACATTCTATATAACAACTTCATAGCAGACAAAGTGGTCATTAATATTCCAATCAATTGATTAATAAAATACCTTTCTGTGAAACTCACTTGTCCACAGGCCACAAACTGTGAAAAAGGTGAGGTACGCGATTTTGTATCGGTATAGGTGCAGCTCCCCCGTTTTCTGGCGGAGGTAGGCAGGAGTGACAGCATAATTTGAAATGGACGAGACAAAAATGAGGAGCCATTGGAATCTACAAAAGCGGTTGACTTTTTCCATTCGTATTTTGAGGTCATGAACGGATAGAGTGACCTTCAAAAAACTAAATCCGTTGTATTTTCATAGTCAATTTGTTATATTCATTCTTGCAATTTCCTACCTCTTGAACGGAGGTTGAATGTTTTAGCTTCAAGATAAACTTGCTTCCAATTTGATTCAGCACGTAAATCAACACGAAAATTATGTCGTCCTGATAAGCACTGTTTAAACGTGCAGAAAAGAAAATCCATGTTGAAATGACAGTCTCAACAATTCCTTTGGCGAAAGAATTCCAAACTCGACAATGGTTCCCTCCACAAAGCAGCCTATTCAAATGGTAAACTATTTGAGAGCTCATTTGGTTCCGTATTTTGGCTTGGCTTGTTGATGTTACTCCTAAAATACAACTGATACTGACTACAGCAATGGGTATAAGATTAGCTAGACATTTTTTAAAGGTTTTCCTTGTCTGTGGAATTTCCTTCCAGCTTAACGCTTCAATCGCCTCCAGAACTATATTTTGTTGGAAGGAGGTTACCCGAATAAACTCAAGTCCTTGAAAAACGTTGGCTACGTTTGAGACCATGCTTAAAAGTCTAGCTGATAAGCCTATTTGGGCATGCTTGTCGAACTCTGTGTAGAATACACGGGCTTCCCACACATGCGTGGCTATACCGCCTACCTGAATTATGCCACATATTATCCTGGAGCAGAGGTTGGACTGTCTTAGCTGAAACCTAGATGAGGATACGAATTCCTTCGAAACAACGAAGGACTCTGTACCCACACGATTAATACCGAACGGAATGAGATGGAGGAATCGTAACAAATTGAAAAGGATTATCAGTGGTGATACTGCGTCTGATACTGGAGAAATGGCCCGGGACGAATATCTCATGATTTGGTTTAAAAAGGAACTATTTATAGCTATTAGAGGTTGGAGGTTTTATGCACGTCTAAAAAATCTTGCGTCCGTCCATAGCTTTTAAAATTGTAGATATAAATGAAAATATATAATGCTTGTGTATATAATTTACAAAAGGGGCTGCTCGGCCTGGAAATAAATGAGAAAAACAACAATGGTCTATTACATTTATTTTTTTAATTGAAAATTCACTTCAAACTTTATTAATCTAATAATTGCTAATACTATACACTTTAAATGTACACAACATTTTGATGGAATATCTTACAATGTTACAGCGTATTTTTTAGTTTTTCGACTAGATTTCGGTATTGAGACATTTTCAGTCTAACTTCCTGCGGAAACTCAAAACTTGTAAATTCCGCAACCTCATATTCAGATCTACGTCCGTTTCCGTCTGTGTATTCAAATAGTGTCATTTGTCTGGACGGAATAGGGAGCACTTGAAGCTTAGAGCTGTCAGCAAAGTCAATTTTGATAGATCCATTAGCAAGTTGATATGCTGTTCCTATACTGGCTATACAAGCTTGTTTCAATGCTCGCGATTTTTTTGCGGCTGATTGCAAACTAGCTGGCCTTCCAATTATTGATGATGGAGCACTTGAGAAAATTCCAGATGGAGCAGTATTAGGATAACCGGGTTGTAATATTTTCTTTAATTTCTGAGGCGCTCCATTTTGTATGCGGCTTGCTTCCAGAGGTGTTTGGGAACCATGTCATTTCAGGTCTTTTCAGGGAAAGCTCCTCTAAATCTTGCTCTTTCGTTAGACATTCTTGTAAACATAATTTGAAATGGTCCCAAAGCCTCTTCCACTCTGATGACTAGTCCTTGGCCAGAATAGTCCAGAGCGTGACTGCTAACCAACTTGTAATTCTTGTCGAGGATTTCTACTTGAGATCTCTTTTTGAGTATCTTGCCTCCTAAACAAACAAAGCATACGTTTTCGTACATTGATATTACACTGATATCCTGTAGTTAATATAAAATTGATAACATACCTGAGTAAAAATGCATAGTAAAATTGGCCTCAGGCCCGTTTTCCATTAAATGACACTTGGCCAAGGGGCTATAGTAAATTATCTTGGATGTCACACTTTTCTCGTTGTTGGCATACTTGAGAGCGTACATATATTTCTTCAAAAAGCTTTCGGGGAGGTCGGTATATGAGTACATTGTCACTGTCGATCCACTCCCTGGAGGATTTGATTCTGGGTAGGGTTGTTGAAGGGAAATCTATAAAAAAAAATGAAATAATTATTTATACGAATTCTAGCTTTAAGGTTTTCTGATTGGAAAGCTAATCCTTAAGAGAAGTCTTACTTCAAGTCCGTCACGCGAAATAACAATAACTTGTACGATTTTTCTCATGTTGCCCCTTTCCTTCAAAACTTCTAGACACACTGAGCCGCACTCTAGAATCGAAAAATACACGGATTTTCCCTTTTCCCTCCATTTCGGTGTCAGCCGGACCGTATTGAGAGGTGGAACAGGAACCTGGTCAGGTTGTAAATAGCGGATGGATATATTAGGCGCAGATACGACCTCATCCGGGCAGATCTTTTCAGAGACATGGTCTCCAAAAATGTGGACCAATTGCAGGTTGAGATTTGAGTCTTGACATGGCTGACAGCTATACATGGCTGAGACTTGGCTACAAGAATGGTCGGCTTGGAGTGGAGCGCTATGATAAGAAGTCCCTTTGCTTATCGACGACAAGTGTTGATGATTTGCCGGGAGAAGTTTGAGGCAAAACTTTGTATGGGATTGGGGTATTGTTTTTAGTCACGTGTTCCCCAGCAGTCAGCCAAGATGCTGATGAGCGGGTCATAAAACCACTGTCGTTGTATGCAGACGAGGATGGCGTCAGCAAGCGCAAATCTTCGCAGGACGTTTCCAGCATGAAAGAATGGCTCAGTATCTCGTTCAATGTGATTCTTTCCTTTGGGTCTTTTTTGAGCATAAAATTCAACAAATGAACCACTTCTCGCGATAAATTGCAAGGCCACTTTATTTCCTCGGTGACGACTTTCTTGAGAGTTGTTTTGACGCCGCCGTCGATGGCATCGGTATCAAATGGGGGTGTTCCTACGAGCAGGGTGTACATTAGTATTCCAGCGTTCCAAATGTCAATCTCAGGCCCTTGGTCTTGGCGTGTGACAATCTCCGGGGCTATGTAGTTGGGTGTTCCACACATGGTCTTGTGCTTTTCATTTTGTTGCGTTTTGACTGCCAAGCCAAAATCAGCGATTTTCTATGCAGAAATAGCATGCAAATTTGCCAAAATTATGAAACAGGTGGAGAAAAAAATTTAAAAAAGGTTAAGTTTCAGTTTAAATAGCTTACAACACGATAGTCTCTTGTTAGTAGCAAATTCGATAGGGTTATGTCCCTGTGAATGATTCGATGTGAGTGAAGGTACTTGAGTGCCGCGAGGACCTGTTTCAGGACGCCTCTAGCTAAAAATCCAAACGAACTTTATAGTTTCGGACACGCGCCCAAATTTATACAAAAATTGAAGCTCATTTTAAATTTTGTAACCTTGTTTTTCACTGAAGGGTGAATTTCGGCTCTTTAGTTCGCTAAATAAGTCCCCATTCGGACATAGTTCCAAAGCCAAGTAAATGTAGTCATCATCCTGAAAGCAGGTGTAAAGTTTGACAATGGAGGGATGTTCGAGGGCAGCATGGATCTCAAGCTCCTGTCGAACACGGTTTTGCATTCCTTTTTTCCTCATGGATCTTTTGCAAATCTGAGAATATTATGTTATAATTAGTACAATAAAACCGGACATTTCCAGGATAAACCTTTAGTAATATCCAAGATGAAAGGCAGACAAGTTTGATGGATAACCTTTTTCAGAGCCACTTCCTGTCCAGAGTCGAACTCAAGAGCTCGGTAGACCTCTGCAAAGCCTCCTTTCCCAAGGAGCTCGTAAACTTTGTACTTCTACGATAGAAAAAAAAACATTATAATTTATATTTCATTCAAAATTTAAATTTTTATTCAAAAGTATTACTCACCTCGATACAATTTGAAAGCTTCATCTTGGCCAAATTGGCGATTTAGTGAAAAATGTCGTTTTATATACTAAAACCTAATGCCTTGCAAAAGCGGACAATAAATCCTCAAATTGTTTTTAATTAAATGCAATTTCAGCCACATAAACCTTTTGAAAACATTCGACATCCCGGAAATTTGTGCTAATAGGTTGAGATCACGGCTTCAAATTCAACACACTTTAATTATTTTCCACAAGATAAACTTTAACTAAACAATTTACAAACAATAACAAACGCAACTGAGGTCCAGGCAAGAGCAAAGCAAAAACAATCAGTAACAGGTGTGCATCCCTTGACTGTCATCAGAACAAAAGCCACCAAAAAAACCCTTGCACCTTTGAAAAAAGGGTAGAAAATTTGTTCGTTACAGGATTTTTCGGTAGACAACAAAGCTTCACACAAGGGATGAATCAACACATGTCTGGCTGGAGGAACAAGACTGACATAAACATTGCTTTGCACCCTTTCTCGCTTTATGTGATTGGTTGCAACCGGTATCCTATGGGGTTGCAATCCTGGATGCAATGAAGATACGCATTGCAAGCACTAAATTCACCATAACGCGTTATAGATGCAAAAAGTCTGTCTGTTTACTGGAGCTTTTTTGTTTTATTATTTCTTTGGGTTCATTTTCAAGACTTCAAACTTTTATTGACGGATCTGTCGAAGGAATCTCCGTTGTTAGTTCATCCATTGGTTCGTCAGGTAAGGGCAAACCAGTGTCAAGATTCTTTCCAATCAATGAAAAGCATCCACCTTTCTTGGCTAAAAGTTTGGAAAGGGGTTGGAAAATTACGGCGTCCGCTTTCTCATGTGCATCCAGAGGGGCCTGTGGCAAAATTATTGATTATGTATGATTGGATAGATATGAGCCATGACTGTGTTTTAAAATAATATGATATGCATCACCGTTCGAAACGTTTGATAAAGACCTTTGAGCTGTCCTCCCTCCCGAAACACCCCGCCAGTCCCATGAATCACTTGAAGCGCAGTGGCATTCTGAGTTCCATTCAGACAACTAACCTCTTTCTCGCAGTGCCAGTGCTGCCAATTGTACTGACAAGGCAAAAGGGCAAGTAAATCTGCATGCGTGCTGAACAGGATGTTAATCAACTCTTGGTTTCCTCGCATTTTATCCCGTCTCTCCATAAAAATCCTTTTTACTTTCTCAGCCCAGTTCCATTGTCTCATTCCCGGCAGGTTCATGAACATGACTCCAACGTTGACTCCCGTCGGGGGTACGAACGGGTAGTCTTGGAACTGACTCTTCAGAGTCTTCTTGTACCCTTCTCCATCTGCATTCGCCACGAGACCAGCCAGTTTTGTGTCTTTTCCTGTGCCAATTGCTTCCTTAAAGTCCAGCCAAATTTTTGTAATATTTCCGGTCACGAGGTTGTCCGTGTCAAGGTACAAAATATGTTCCAAATTGAACGGTAGAGACAGTGGGAAAAAGCTTGGAACGTAGGTGCACGGCCGTGGACTGTCTATCAAGTCTCTTTCATATCCCCGCGGAATAGATTTGTAAACATTGTGGTAAAAGTAGGTCACTTTAGTCCGCATTTTCACTGTATTTTCAAATTTTGCAATCTACAAGTCATAGGTAAAAAATCTCGTAAATCATTGTCGGCTTAAAATGGAATTATTCTGGGGAAAAGCATTTACCGTTGGCTGTAACGCATTTTTCACAAGCCAACTGTCAACGAAAATCCGGAACTCAACGTGTTTCGCTTTCACCCGGCTGGCAGAGATCAGTATCGACTTGATCAACGTCAAGGGCTCATCGATGACTTTCATTATGTTGGAAACTTCTTTCTTCCCTCGTCCAAGATTGCTAAAATGAAGATATATTCACTTCGTAAATGTAAAAAACACAACAAACTCCCTCCCTCTTATTTACCTGTATCCTCCAGCGCAGACCGTTATGCCAACAACAATCTTGTCTGGATCTTGATCCACGGGCCCCACCATCTCTACCCCGTCGTCGGTTCTAGTTTCCCCACTATTACCAATATTTGTTGACTGAGATACCGTGGAAGATGGCGGAACGAAGGTCTCCCATGCTAACCACAACACTGGCAAAAATGTAAGTGGAACTACGACCAAAGTCACTCCAGCGAGTATTCCCTGAGCAGACACCATAACGACCGAAGTAAAGGAAACAAACAGGCAAAATGCGCAAAAAAAAAACTCATTGTGGCAATTTTATTCGTTAATTGGACAGGATTTACGTTACGCAAAGATGGTAATTAACATTGTTTTCTTATTTCCTGCAAAAGAGGATGGAGGAATATGGCGAAGGTAACTTTCACTGTTTTATATGAGAGTACAAATACTTGTCGAGTTTGCCCAAACAAGTTTCGTTGGTTAAGTGCTTGGCATTTCCGTCACTTTTGAAGTATTCCTTTTTAAAGTCTGTCCATGAGGGTTGGACAAGTCTTGCCGTATTTATTTTCTTACTTTTCGGCTTCAGCTTGAAAAAGAAATGCATAGGCAGGTATTTTAATATTATAAACCCCAAGTCAGAATCAAGGAATATTCACACTTTTTCATGGAACTTGCGCATTTCAAATCCGATGTATGTAAAACTCTTTCTTCATGTTACTTGTGACCACGTGAAATCTTATACAATTCCACCAACATGATCTTGTGTTATGTTGAATTTAAGAAAACAGAAGTCATCTATTACACTTCTTAAATAATTTACATAGTTGTAAGAGCGAAATCAGTATATCGACACAGTTTAACCGCCATCACGGCTGAACCAAGAGATTTTTTACTCCTTTTTGTCAAACTATGTAACATGATTATAGGATTTGACGTAAATTGGTTTTAAAATATGAAAGTTGTCTGAAAAAAATTGTGTATTTCTTGGTTCTGACTTGGTGTGTTAAAACAACGGCTTGAAACTATGAACACTTTCACTTACCGCTCTAATCACATCAAATAACTTTCGCAGATGGTTTTTCACCAAAAGAAACTTGCCACTATTCCTGATAACTTGAATATCCTCCTGAACTGATTCGACTTCCATGCAAAGAAGACCCTTGTTACACTGGCTTTCCTGGAGGTTATATTGACATGGCAGCAGAGTCATCTTTTGGGAGTAACCTTGGGCGACAATATTAAAAAGCTGTTCTTCATTTCTCAGTGCGGTTCGGAATCTTTTAAACTGATTCAAAACATTTTTCGTCCATTCCAGCTCTCGCATCATTTGCAGGTTCATAAAAATCAAGCCAGAGTTGTACTCTGCCACGTTCTGCTCCAAATTCTCAGGGATGAAAAATATGGATCCAATTTCTGCATTTTTAACAACACCAATCATACCTGCACCTCCATTTGTAGTATTCCTCTTAAATGAATTCCAAATTTGCTGGATATTTCCGGTCACAATAGTTTCGGAATTTAGGTACAAAATTGTTTTCACTGAAGGAGGCAGGGCGTCTGGGAAGAACAGGGGGACAAAGCTGCACATTCGGGAATTGTCGATTAAATCCCTCTCATAGTGCCTTGGAACACTGCTGAATACATTGTGGAATATGGCTTCCACGTGGAAACTCTTTCCAAACACGCTCGCCAAGTCGGAAACCTTTTTAAAATCCCAAAAATCAAGGTAAAATGGAATTCTCCACGCAAAATCTTAATGTTTTTACCTGGAATTTCATGAATTCCGTGAGCTTCCACGTATCCGTGAAAATATGGAGCTGAAGTTTGGTCACGTTCCATACCTCGGCCGACAACAAAATAGTCCTTATAAGGTTCAGAGTATTTGCGGAGACTGTTTTCATATGCTTGAGCTCCCTTACTCCCCTATTTATATACCCATAGTCACCAGCACAAACAATTAGTCCAATACATATCACATCCTTATCAGTTCTGACTGGGACCGGCGAGGCTTTTGGTTTGCATGGAAATAGAAAGTTGAGGGGATTCCAGTACCGTGACAGAATGAATATTATGATGCAGTAATTTGTTAGAAATATTATTTGAGATTTTCTTCGCATTTTAAATAGAAAAAACAACATGTTAATGGGTTTTAATTGACTATTCAGACACATGCTCAGGCCTTCAGTTCAAAGATAAACCCAAAAGCACTTTGGTTTTATTGACTAAAACTAGAAAAACTGACTTTTTATAATAATCTATTGTTCTAATAAATTGTTTTATACCAATATGAATATCAAAGTGTCAATAGCATACATTTACAATGCACACGGACATATTATAATATCTGACCGTGTTAGCCCTATTTTTGCATTAAAATATTGTTACTCTACGAATTGTTTGAACAAATACTTGCCGATCAGCCCATGGCAAGTTATTCTTCCTTTTGCCGTTCCCAGATTGGCCAACCTCGTATAAAACTTGTCGCAATGGTATGTACAAGTCCTCAACTACGTTCAGATGCTCCTCCAGTTCAAACTGAAATTAATGCGTAAAGGAGATGAAAGCAAATGTCAAGTGACATGAAATAAAAGCTGTTAAGCCACAGCAGCTATAATGACGAAGCTGAAAGCAAAGCGAAAAGGCTAAAGGAAAAAGTCAAAACGAAAATGAAAAAATGTTGCATTGAAATAGTTGAGAGCTTTTCAATGATAATGGGATATCACTCCCAAATCTCCCATCCTAATGCAAAAACTAAAAATTTGAACCCTGACACTGCCCAGACCCTTGACCAATTGAGCCGAAAAGCAATAGAAAACTTTATAAGAACCTAGAGCATCCCTCAACCAAGTTTGAACCAAATCGGCCAAAATAAAAAAATTGACCCTTGACCCTGACCCCTAGGGTTGACCGATTGGAATGAAACTCTGTAAGGTTCTTGCCAGAGACCTAAAGTGTAACTGTACCAAGTTAGGTCCGATCCAGATTTTTAAAAAAATTTGACCCTTGACCCCGGCCCTTTAGTGTAACCGATTAGGCTGAAAAACTATAGGGTTATTGCCAGTGACCTAAGGTATCACTGTACGAAGTTTGGTCTAAATAGGTCAAACTTCATGGCCTGTAGAGCAACCACAGCGAGGCCGGACAGACAAACTCATCGATGACATTACTTACTGAACATAGTTCTGCTACGTTATAAAATCCTCTGCAAAGCCAAATTGTTTTACCTTTTGAAACGCAAAAAACAAGGCAGCGTGCGACCTGTCTCTTTTGTGAAACGTTGCCCCAGCCCCATGCATGATATAGATTCCTCCAGGATCCTGAGTCACGTTCCCACAGGTCAGTCCTTTCTCACAGTGCAAGTGCTGAAAGTTATACTGGCATGGAAACACTGTCAGTCTCTCCAAATGGGTATGGAAGAAAACGTTAATAAGCTGCTGATCCCCGCCAAGGGAGGCCCTTCGCTGGGCGAACAGCTCGCTAAGCTTTCCTGTCCAGTTGAATCTCCGCATTTCCTCCAAGTTCATGAACATCACTCCTGAATTCACTCCACGTGGGGGAACGTGAGGAATCCGCCGGAAGTGGTCTTTGTAAACGTCCAAAAACAAATTTCCAAATACTTCAGAATTTTGCACCATTCCAGCGAGCTGAGGGAGCGTCTTGGAAACGCCTGGTATGTCGACGACCAGGTTTTTAAAGTTCCTCCATATTTGGAGGATGTTCCCAGTGACAATTGTGTCTGTATCGAGGTACAGTATTTCTGTGACTGAGGCTGGGATAGAATCTGGAAAAAATACTCGGACGTAGCCACATCGACGAACGTTGTCAATATAGTCCCTCTCATGACCGTAAGGTACCGACTCAAAGACATTGTAATAAAATGTCGTCACCGTGACATATCCTGCCATTATTCTAGCATACTTGTCGGTCTATTCAGCATGGAATTCCGATTATCAAACTGGCCCATGTCTAGAAATGTCTTTAAAAAACGTATCTTGCCTGGTTTTTCATGGCGTCTTTAAGTTTCCAACTATCCGTAAAAATGTGGAAATCAATGTAGCCAACACCCGACATCTTTGCCGACAAAATAGCTGACCTCATCATTGTAAGAGCTTCGTCGGTAGCCTCCTCTAGTGCCGTGGATTCACTATGATTTAAGCCAGTATTTAATAGACTACCAGAGCAAGTAATCAAGCCAATGACAATCTTGTCAGAATTGAAAGCTGCTGAAATCATGTCCAGGTATATGCTGGCTCTTGGCATCCGTAGATTTTGCCACGGCACAGACAAGAAAATGAAGAGTAGGAAAACAATTAACTTGGTTTTATTCATCGGTATCCATGTCTTTAGTCGGTGGAGGGTCAATTGTTGAAATCTAAGGAAAAGACGCATTTATATTCGTACGTTTCCTCAAAATAGTAAACAATGGTGCTATTACGTGTACATACACGCACACCTGCATTGTACCAGTCTACACCGAAAATTTCCTGTGGAAAATCTGTGACGCAGTCTTCTCGGAACAAGTCTGGGAAACATTTGCTTCGCTGTCTTATTCTGTCCATATATTTGTAATAACCAGAGACTACCTCCATGAGCTAATTAAACTGGTGTCACATTAAAAAATCCGGACCGTTTGAGAAATTTGTACGGGTGAATTATTTTCTTATCGGAAATAAGAAAAAGTTTGAAGTACAGTTGGTTTTTTGATGACGTGATGTAATATAAATAACAGTCTTAGTAATGTAGCCGATTAAAATGATAATAAAAATGTTATACGATTCTAAGAATTTCGATTGCACCATTTATAATTTATAAAAGCCTGCTAATTACCTTTGCAATCTGTATTTCGTTTTTGATTACCAAAGCTACCAAGCATTTATGTAACATCATCAAGGATAAATAGTCAAAAGCAAACTGGTCGGAAAATGTTTTTTTTTTGCCTTGAAATGGGTCAAGAAATGAAATGCCCTCGTGTTTGAGATGTGACTTTGTGTAAATGTAGATAAGCTATTAATTGCCACTTGAATCGAAAACCAACTCCAAAAACTTTTGAATTTTTATTGAAAATTTCATAATAAATTACCAT
Organism: Akabosia matsudoensis; assembly: GCA_019593645.1. Lineage (NCBI taxonomy): Eukaryota > Metazoa > Arthropoda > Collembola > Entomobryomorpha > Paronellidae > Akabosia > Akabosia matsudoensis. The sequence continues at coordinate 2,157 of VICI01001870.1, read as the reverse complement.
TATTGAAGACTAAACGATGTTAGAGGAAAACAATCTTGATTTATTAAAAGAACGTGTGACGTTTCCACTTCTAGTAGTAATGATAAATTACCCTAATTTCACGATATTTATTTAGATTATTGCATTAAAATAAAGGATTTTTCTTTCATCACATGCAATTCGAGCATTTAAAGAGCTCATCCAAAACAAAAACTCCTTCATTAGAATGGGCGTGGTGTGGTGATAGTGAAAACACATAGGTAGGGTTTAGCGTGGCGTTGGCGAAACAAATAGATCATTCACGCACGTTTCCCATATTCATAGAATAAGGCTTTTTAGAGAAAGGTAATTAAGTCGCTGGAAGTGTCACCTGAGATATATGTATTTGATAAAGGGCACTGTTTGGCTACATAAAAACATTTTTTTCCTAAAGGTTGCGGATAAGCCTTAAATTCTTTGAATATACTCGTGGAGGCTTATGCTAAAGTTCAAACCAAACTTGACCCTGTAACCTTCAAACTTGACTTTCCCCGGAAGTCGCATACTTCTTCCTGAACTTGAGCTCATCTCCGCGCGTTGTGTTCCATTCTTTGCATTATTGCTTCTGAGCAAGCTTATTTTTATGACGAAGCTGAACAATATTCAGCAAGTATTCACAACTATGTATGTTTTTTGTCTGTCCGTCTGTCTGTAGACGCTCTACAGGCGATTTTGACCAAATTTCACCAAACTTTCTAGTTTGCGCATGTAGAAATGGTGTACAGGATACATGAGTGAAAGGCTCTCAGTAGGGAGTTTTCAATAAATTCTCCAACGAAGGGCGGACAATGTAACGCTTCTCCTCGTCCTGTTCCAAGCATTATTTTTTCCGAGTTGCCTTCAACCAGCCTCGTCATTGTGGCTGTGGCTTAACAACTTTTATTAGTTCATCAGTCGTAATTGGTTCATCAAACGAGAATTAGTTTTTTCGTTGACGCGAAAACAATAGAAGCTTACCATAGTGATATTCACACAGCAGAGAACGTCACACTGCCGGAAAATTTAATACGAATGTTTCCATCATGCAACTATTACGGTTCGCCTCAGTTCTCCTTTTAAATGCTTTTTTGGTACACGAATCTAGTTCAGCAACAGCATCCGAGAAATGTGCCTGTGACATACCGCAAAACTCGGTTATTCTATTTGACGACTTTCAATCTGCCAGCGACCTCTGGGCTACGCAAGTGTTTGTGTCCAAACTCGCCCGGGGGCTGCGCTCCCTCAACGACTTAAACCGGGTTGCTGTCGGCGTCTTTTCACGACTTCGAAGCTCTTTGGAGGACTCCGAGTTTCGGAAAGACCATGCTTTCGAACAAGCCATTTTGGACATGAATATTACTCCATCGAAGACGTCTAATTTGGCGAATTCCCTTGAAATTGTCCAGGAAATTTTAAAAACAGTGGAAAAAGATGCCCCGCCAATTATATTTGTATTTGTAATCGCTAGCAGCCTCGGGAGCGACTCTGACAATGCAGCATTTGAATCTAAGGCGTTAGACATAATCAAAAACGAAAAATACGTTGGCTATACAATCGGGGTTGGAGAGAACCTCCACGCTGGTACTCTAGACACTCTTAGCCGTTCTGGAGAGACCTGGACAAGAAACAATGTTCATCAGCTGGCCACTCTAGAGCCAATCGTGGATATGACTATGTGCAGCAGTTCGAGTGGGAATGCACTACAGACGCAGTCAAATAAAACAATGATTCTATTTGAATTTAACGAGTATAAAGGTGATGTGTTATTCGACATGCCTTGTCATAAAAGAATGCTGTCTGCAATAGGCGTTAATGAGCTTCCTTGAGGCCTTGCTGGGTGAGGGACGAGGTGCTAAGCAATCAAGCGAAAATCACATCGAAAAAGAGAACTTTCCCTGTCGACACTGATGTTTCGCTTGATTTGTTAGGTGCCTCATCTCGACATACCCTGCCGGATGTTGGCTCGATGACGTATTACGCATAATTGTAATGAATTCGGCAATTCTGGGCCCTAAGGAAGAGAATAGGCTCCAAAAGCATACGCCAGAGAGAATAATAATGCAACATTGATTACGTATTTTTAGGGCAGAGCCTTGAAATTGCAGCCCGCAAAGGAAAATGCGTCGAACTGAGGACATTGCCAACTTACTACTCGCATAC
>VICI01001869.1:0-19412 GCA_019593645.1 Akabosia matsudoensis | reverse complement strand
ATTGTAGGGTAGCCTTCGCAGATTCCACAAAGAGTGTTCTGTCGTATTTACTTCAATTACAGCCGGGTCTCCCATTAAAAATTCCATTTTGCGATGCACACTGGCATTAGAGGCAGCGTTTTGATTCCTCTATTGACTTCGAAATTGGTGATTAGCTGAAGGAACAGAATGTTTTGACTCGAAGCGAGACTAGGAATTTTGATAGTGCATGGTCCGATGTTTACTAACAATAGCGGCCTTCTACATAAGATATTTCTTGCAAGCTACTTCCACTTTGCACTTTGGCATATATCCTGCGTATTTTCATGTTGCCCATTTTAGCCCGGGCTATAAGAGTACTAAATACATGTACAGCGTCCTGTTATCTCGTGTCTAAATACGATGTCTATCATATGTTAACTGGATTTTCGGAGACAAATCTGACTTTTAAGTTCTCTAGTTCAAAAAATTAAGCCATTTGTGTATTCTTTCCCTTGCTTGAGTTTTTTAACGAGATAAGTAGAGAGTGAGTGAAAGGATTGGAACAAAAGCCAGGCTGAAAGGTTTTAGATGTCGTAGCAAACTACGAGCAATCGTAAAGAGAACTTAAATCGTTACTTTTACTGGAAATTTTAGGCTCTACATCTGTCTGGCTCACTGTATCTTTCACTATTGAACGCTATGTGGCAGTTTGTCATCCCATGTTGGTCAAGGTATTTGGCAACTTTCACTTTAAAACAAACTTTCTTTTGAAAATTGTTCATTTGAAGTTCATAAGCATGCTAATTAACAATTACTATATTGTTTAAACTCTTAAATTTCTTCCTTACTCGTGAATAAAACAGTCTCCGCTCACCGAGAGACGGGCTCTTTCTGTATGCATGATTGTGTACGTGCTTTGTTTCCTGCTAACGGCCTCCACCCCATTTGAATGGGAATCTGTTTTGGTGACAACGACCAACTCATCACGGGAAAATGGTAATTGGACAATGTCAGAAGCAGGGAGCAATGAAACCGAGGAAAAATACGTTCTGGAGAACACCGATTTAGGAAAAAATGAGTGGTATCGGTTTGTCTACCACTGGTTCACTACAATAACCTTCGTCATTGTCCCTTTGATCATCCTTGCTATTGGCAATCTGTTCCTGATTTATGCCCTGCGAAAATCTAGAAAGGAACGAGAGGCGCTAACAAATCAGCATTTCTATCAGAAGCAGTTTCGGGTAAAGCCCTATTATTTCCGTCTGGGTAGAGTACAATGCGGAATGCTAAACAAAATCTTAAGTTGTGTTTACAATTGTGTGGCAGACAATGCGGCAAGAAGATCGGATTACTGTTACTCTAATAGCAATCATCGTTGTTTTCCTCATTTGTCAAATGCCAACCGCATTTGTTCTGATTTACACGGCCATGCACACCCCAGCTAAAGGGTCAATCGAGGACAACGTGTTACTTGGTCTTGGAAACATTTTCAATTTACTTGTTGCTGTCAACGCAGCTTGTAATTTCTTACTGTACACTGCACTCAGCGCCAAGTACAGGCGAGTGTTTCTCGACAAGTTTTGCTGCAACTCGATAAAGGTCTACTGGCATAGGAAAATGTACCGTGAGCAAACCATTTTCACCCTGCCAAGGTTGTTGGAGCAACAAAATCGGTTAAAAATTAGTAATACTAGGTAATAAAAGTTTCAAATCAAAGCACAATCACATAGCACATAGCATAATCATAACCTGATATTTTAAGGGGTTGTTCATGTTTGCAGTGGGTAGTCCTATTAATGTTTTTATGGTATGTTTTGTTTTTGCATTATGTTTCGTCGCAGCATGATGGTAAACCAGGGAAGCTACTCAGAAACAAGATCAAACGGTGCTTCCGGAGAAAGGGTGTTTAGTAGCAGTGGAACACTTCATGTGGGAAAAAATGATCACAATGGAGGAAACGTCGGAATCAAAAGCTTAGTGATTCGTAAACAATACTTTCGGACGTCTACATCAAGTCCGCCATCTGCTCGTCAACCGAATGGCGGAAAAGAGTATAAGAGTGCTTAAAATGAAAATGAAAGAGAAGAATAGACTAGCTAATATGTTGTCTATCCCAATGTATCTATTACAAGGAGCTTTCCCTTACGTGCGGAAAAACAGGGTGGAAATGTTTCCGGTAAGGTAGGAGTTTCACAAAAAGTTTGTGTGCGTAATGGAAATTTTGTGCAATGATTGGAAACATACATATTGGAAACACGACAGACTATCTTTGAAGTGGGGACTTCCGTATGAACAGAAATCAGCTAAAGCTGTGCACAAGTACCAAATTCTTTTTATGTAATAATATGACTCGTATACATATTATGTTGATGACTGTGTCATGATGACTGATGATAAGCAGAAGTAAAAGTTGAATGTGTGTGCTCACCTAAATACCATACAAAAACAAGTCTGCATGCAGCGTTCTCAGTTATATTTAAGAAACCTCCTTGGAATTACTGAAATCATATTACTTTCACTAGGCGATGCCCACAGGAAATGCTCAAGCATTTCCGTGATACCTGATGCGTTTCGACATTTCTGACGTTTTCGTCAGACACTAATTTAAGAGCCGTCATGAGCTGAACTTTTTTTTCCAAAGAGGTATGATAGTACCTTCTCATGTTACTCTTCTTATAGTCAACCTTTTCACTTTCACTATGTTATTGTTACATATTAGCCAAAGATATGATGCATTGAAAGGCAAAATCAAGGCATCTATCAAACTTTATTATAATATTGAAAACGGTTCACCGTCCGAGCCGCACTGCAGGAGGAAATCATCATGTAAGGGGATTTTCTTTGATCTCTTTCAGATTATAACAGCGTAAATTTGTACGCAGAAATTTGTAGACGCAACCTTTTCGAAATCACACGTTTGATTTAGCCTCATCTCAGCTTTCGAGGTATATTTCATGCTCATGGTTGTAGACACAACTTAATAATGGAGAGTAGAAAATTTCCACCATTTTCTTGTAACAGTATTCATTAATAGTGCTACATAAGTTTTAAAGAGCTTCTTTTTTTCTGTTTTACTCTACTCTGCTTCCTCATGTGCCTATAGACCGTTTAGACCACGTTTGTTGAACTTTCAATGTCTTTTAATTACGTTTGTTCTCACATGTAATTACAAGCTATCCCCTGGGTTCGCACACATTTTGGCCTGATTTTACCCATAGAGTCAGTGTGCTTCAATGATCTGCGATAAGAGCTAGAATGATACAGAAAGACTCACAGTTTGTCTGGCTTCACAAAATAAAAGGATTTAAAATAAAGCCGTGCTTTCAATCGCTTTCTTTTCGTAGTGAAGTAATTATTGGGTTTTTGCAGAACTTTAACGGATAAGAAATTATTCTTTTTTTATCACATTTTAATATTCAGAATACCGTTTATGTAATAGTGCATATACCGAGTTTTAACAAGTTTTTTATCAAATGATACCCATTGGTGCAAACCTATATTTTGAGTGCAAAGTTTTCATTCAAATATTGTGAAATCGTAGAGAGAAAACCTTTTTTATCAAGTTGCGTTGTGAAAGGGAAATATAAAGCGAATTGAAATGGAAACTCGGTGGTAATATTGGTGCAAACCTATATTTTGAGTGCAAAGTTTTCATTCAAATATTGTGAAAACGTAGAGAGAAAACCTTTTTTATCAAGTTGCCTTGTGAAAGGGAAATATAAAGCGAATTGAAATGGAAACTCGGTGGTAAAAGTTGAATTATTAAGTAGCGTAAGCTGCTTTATGAAATAGTTCATATCCGTCTGTCTATCCGTCCGTCTGTCTGTCCGTCGCCCCTTCGGCGGTGTTGCAGTGCAAGTACATAGAAGTTGTTTTTTGACTATAACTTCGGACTACATTGTCCGATGGGTCTGTGATTTTGTAAACAGGCTGCCTGGAGGTCTTGGCAACAGAAAAATGGGCTTTAAGCGGTTTCAAGTACCTGCAGGTGCCCGAATTAGTTTTTGAGGGGTACTTGAACTCGTATGGTAAGACTGACAAAAAATTTTTTCTTTATAGGCAGATGTAACAGATAAATGCGTCAACATCTATTTCAGGTAGCTGTAGGTGCCCGAATTAGTTTTTAAGGGATAAATTGAACACGTTTAATCTGATAGACATGATACTTTGTACAGCCGTTCTTGGTAGGCGGAGGCAACGGATAAAGGCAGTTACATCGATTTTCATGTACATACAGGTGCCCGAATTCGTTTTTAATGATACGTTAGGTACTTACTAGGCGGAGACAACGCGTGTAAATGCGTCAGCATCTGTTTTCAGGTACGTACACGTGCCCCAATTCGTTTTACAGGGATCAATTGAGCACGCTTTGTCAGAAAGACATAAAATTTTGTACGGAGGTTTTCAGTAGCCTTTGGCAACGGATAAACGTGTTTACACGGCTTCTCAGTTAGCTGCAGGTGTCAGTTTTCGTTGTTTGTCATAATTTGGTCATTCTTTGTCTGCTTGATATGATCTTTCGTTTCGTTCGCGGCTTACGCTACTTCGGTATTCCGTTGTACCGGTTTATTTTTGTTCACTTCTGCTCACTTGCAACCCCAGCTTCCACGAATCAACGTGTATGCACTGCTTACATAAGGCAGTTCAAAAAATTACTTCATACAAAAGAATGCTTTTGTAAGACAAATTAATATTTAGAAACATTTCCATCATTTACATAAGGCCTTAGTCAAAACTTGAATCTCGATCTTTCATATTAAAAAAAATCATTTTCCAACTACAAGTAAAATTCTACCGTACGTTGTTCTCTTAAGACAAGAAAAAAAAATACTCGTCACATGCATGTATCCTAAGCTCGAAATTACCGGTGGGAACCTTTCGAAAGTTAATTTTTGTCAAAATGAAAATGAAGCTAAAGCGTTTGAATAAACACTCGTTGCAATTCCTAATTTCATCATTTGATAATATTCAAGTTTTTAAGTGTAAAAAATCAAATATTATACAAGCTTAAGGGGCGAAACTTTTTCAGTCCAATTGGTCTAGATAGATTTTTGAGTTGTATTCATTCAATCGTTGGTAACTAGCTTTTTCATTGACTAGCTCACCATTTTAGTGTTCAAATTGTCTAATATTCAGTTTAGATGCACTTTAATTATGCGAAAACAAGCCATTATGAGCTAGTAAGAATAGTTGTTGCAAAACCGAATCGTCACCACGACAAATATATAAGTGTATAACGAAATATAAAATATCATGGAAGACCCTGGCTGCAATCTTCTCTATAGAATGGCTTCAAGGCCATGGCAATAAAAACATTCAGGACAGGCTATAATACCAAGGAAGCTGCGCGTAGTGCTTCAAAAGTTATTTGATTTACTTCCTAAAAATGCAATTTACTCTCCACATGTTGTAACTAGGTTACAAACCCAGCTTATTACATTTTTCAACTAATCCGACAATTTCGTTTGACACATCTTCGTTTCTCCCTTCTTTGGGATTCTCGGCCATCCACTCTACGAGCAGGTTATGCATGATTTTGAAAAGATCGCAGAAATCCACCTTTGTTGCGTCAATCTTCTTCTAAAACTCCATTCCTGGTCCCTTCAACGTGAGAGCCATGATGAACCCCAACTTGAATTTCCGTCGACATTGAGCTAGTACATCCTCCGAGGACAACTCAATAGAATGTCCCAACTTCGCAGAAACTTCGTTTAATGTGTTTCTATACACATTGAGAAGTTCCTCTAACTGAGTTTGACGCACGTTATGTTCCACGCTAGTATACAAGTAATAGACGAGATCCATCACTGGTGAGTCGAGTCTCCCAGCCTGTAATTTCATATAAAACATAATATTGGAAACTGTTTTGATGTAGATCAAAAGGAGTAATAGCTTAGGCGGGTTACCTGAAAATCTATGACAACAATGCAGTCCTACTCGTTACTGCTTTTATCTTTGAGTAACAAGTAATTGTTGTTTTTATAGTCTCTGGAACAAAAGACGCAAGCTGGACTTTTTTTCAATCTCGTGAAAGGCTTGTTTTACGCGGAACTTGCCCGTGATTTGGTACCAGAATTTTTTCATCGGATCTGACTAATCTCATGGTTTTGAGGATTTTGGGTAGATTTCTTTTCAAACTGTTAATTTGAGCTAGCGCATCTAGACTCTCATCAATTGCGTTTTCTATTAGTTTTTACTGGTTAAAATTTAAATTACTTGTGGAAAGTTTTCTTGAAAATTGTACCTCTAAAGTAGTGGAGATAATTGCGAATGTATTTTCAAAAGACTGGGACATAATAGCAATGATAATTTCAGATGCATCCACAGTCCACGTCAATATTTGAAAACTTTTCACAGAAGACGCCCTCGCTACCTTCTTCATTAATCAGGGCAACCGACAGAGCATGGTGTTTCGCTAAAATGTTTGTGAGACAAAACTTGACAAATCCAGTTTTCATCATTTTTTAATTAAATCAATATCCAAGATATTTTCCCCTAATATAGTCGGATATATGCCACCTTACCATACAGTTTTGTAGTCATGGCGCTTCTATTGAGGTGAGGTGGGCAATTCATAACCCCGGGTATTAACTAAATCTTCCATAATGATTTTGTGTCCTCGTCTGCGTAATAACATTTTTGGGATAGAAATCTAGAAAATCTTGGAGTCTGTCAAAAATGAATTCACGTTAAATTAATCTTCACACTTTTGCAACAGGTTCTATAAATAACTAAAATCCTGTAAACTGTTGAATATATGTGTGCATACCCTTTCTCTTCACACAACGTGTGTACTGCTGGGACATAGTTTCCCTGAAACATCGCCACGTTATCAAGCTGTTATCTCCTTTACAAACGCCTCTTTGGGAAGGATTTTCTGTATGAGCTGTGACGAACAAACAAGCTCAGCGGGGGCTTCCTTTCATCATGGAGTTTCACGGTAACAAACACCTTTTGCTACCCAGTCCTTCTCAAGATGCCCCGGACTCATGAATAAGTATCGTAGCAACTTTATCCTTGATTCCATTTGATTCCAAAATTTGTAGGTAATCTTTCTTTACCCAAGTGAGAACCAGTTACGTTTTCTACGGTCATTTTGTAAGTATTACTCCTAAATTTTGTGCCAGGTTCTTAATTTGAAGAATTAGAAAAAATGCAATCAAAGCATTGCAACGGTCCTGCTGGAATCGTTACAGGTCAGGTGGTCGCTCTCTTTAACACTACGTTGTACTGTACATATAGCCAAGAATGGATTTAGTTGTGTGTCTTAAGATTAAATTAGAGAATTTTAGAAGTTCTGCTATATACAGGGTCATTAGGAAAACCTCCATTGATTTTATTTTAAATCGGTCACTATTTCCAGGCGGGAGAAGGGTTGGTTGTGGTCTGTTGTATAACAATAACTGTCTTTTTAGTACGAAATCGATAGATTAGCGCTTTTTAATAATCATGGCTTGTTCGCTTGCTGGTGATAGACACCCCAAGGATAGGAATCAAGTAGAATAATTACTTGTGACAACACGACGTACAACACGTATTCTCGACAACATTAGTGAGATTCCAAGATTTTAACGAATATGAAAATCAATAAGTGTCCCTATGTTACTTGTTATTTCCCCTTTCGCTTTCTATTTTTCGATTTACTTTGCACTGTCAACTGTATTGAATCGTAAAAGAAGGATGCATGTATGTCCTAGCTAACTCTTGATGTTGTGATTATTCATACAACACATACTACCTTTTACAGTTCAAAGCTCATACGGAAACAATTATCTTGAGAATTTGGGCCATTTTCGTTCAAAATATGACAATCATCACAGCCATCCAACCAAATCATGTCGAAATAAATCTATCCATACAAAAAGATGAATATTTTGTGCAATATATTGTGCTCATTTATTTAGTCATCTTCGCACGAACTAATGACGAACAATGTTATACGCATGACAGTATTGGAATGTCACAAATGGGACTTTATGATGCGATGACAGATATGAATAGCAAAGGAGTTTAATAACGTACACATCAAAGTAAACTGCGAAAAAAGTTACTGGTTTAATGTGTCATATTCCTGGAGCAAAGAAAGAATCTCTGTTACCAACTCTCTCCCTTTGTCCGGATGTTTGTCAATCCATTGAAGCATCAATTCTTGGTACACATTGGCAAAGTCTCTCATATCGATTATGTCGACATCGATTTCCTTCATTAAGTTGAGCCCAGGACCAACAAGGGCTATGGCGTACCAAAAAGAGAACTTGAATTTGCGTTGATAAACCGCTAATAGGTCCTGTTCCAAGCAAGGCTTTTGTTTGAATGTTGTCTCATTTAGTATTTAAACCTTCTTGTTATAAGTCGACGCAAATTACCTGAGCTGATAAATTAATAGGATACTTTAACTTTTCTGATACATTGTTCAACGAGCTTCGGTAGATTTCAAGTAGCTCATGAAGTCGGGTCTGACGTACTGCAGCTTGAACAGTCGTGAAAAGGTACACAGACAAGTCCATTGCTGGCGTGTCATATCGCGTTCCCTGAAATATGAGAAATTACCCACACTTGGTTACAAACTGATGAATTGAACTAGCTAGCTATGTTATGTTATGTATTGTCTTGTCTGGTCTACGTCGCATTTTATACGTAGTTAAAATCTACCTGAAGGTCGACAGCGACAAAATGCATTTTGTCATTGGAATTTTCCTGTTTACGAAACATCATATTGTTACCTTTGAAATCTCTGAAATGCGAACATTTTCCCACTGTCAATATTTTAATTGCCTTCTTCAACTGTGTGCGCTAGTTTTGCTTACCCATGATTCAGCACTAATAGGGGTTCTACTGTAGTGTCGACTTGTAGAATTTTGTGGATGATATCATTGAATGTCTCGCTGCTCGCGAGTAACTTCAGCCGTGCCAGGTAATGCTCCTTATTTTGAAACTCATTTTTCTAAAGAAAGATTGTGTTGAATACATAAGTCAAAATCAATGTTATAAAAGGAAAGCTATGCTTAATTCTTTTTTCAGAAATCATGTAACCTGTAGAATGTTTACGCAAGTTTTGTAACCATTTGCAAATTGGCTTTCTATCATAGCCACCAAATCCGGATGAAGTAGTCCATCATAGTCCAAATTAGGGTATTTTTGGAAAAACTTCTGTCTGCCGCCTGTCACTTGAATCATTGAATGTGATATAGCGTGATGTTTTCCAAGTGTTTTCAAAACTAGACTGAGGTTAAATTTACAGTGAATTTGCGTGTTTTGTAAAGGGCGAAAAATACAGCATTCTAGAGTAAAATTATTATATTCATGTACCTAGATGTATCAAAGTCATGTCCGTCGTGCGGTAACAATCCGTAACCTTTGCTAACTACAAGGTTTTCCAAAACAATCATGTCGTCATCCGCATAATAGCATTTGGGAAGAAAGTCGATTATCTCTCCTACCCTGAAAGTTCGTAAACACATACATAGATTAAGTTTTCACTAATGTGTAGCATGATGCTTGCACTCAATATCCTGCATAAACTTTCACCCGTTATCATTGCAAAGTTGTTGGGCATCCGGTAAGTACTGCGTAAAAAACCTCCACTCTTTTTCAAATGCTTTCAGAGACTGAAGCATTTGTTCATGGGAAGGGTTCTCCGTGTGCAACTTGACAAACAAATGAAGTGGCGTCACTTGATCGCTTTCGAATGTTACCGTAACGAACTGAGTGACACTGGCTAAGCCGTCTCCCTTGGCCCCAGAGTCGGTCACAGCAACGGATTTTATCGCTTCCGTTATACCATTTTTCTCCAAGATGCTTCTATACATCTCCAGAAGCTCTGTGCTTGTTTTTCCCATTTTAAGCCTTCCGGTTTAGACAAAAACACGTGCGTATGCAAATAAAAGTTTTTCTTTGTGATACAACCATACAAATCTCACTATATAATGAGATTTTGGCACTGTATAAAAATAAACTGTTTTATTATCGACTCGATTTTCTATAGACCAGCCAGCAGACGATGGTTTCACAATGTTGGCCACCACAAATCAATCAGCAACATCTGATTGTAGTTATTATCATAGAAACACACTATATCTATGATGTATGACGCGCATATGTACGTTCATAAAAGAAAGCAGTATCACCTAACACCTGATGATCATGATTATGATGACACTTTCATCATGAAAATGTTCTTTTTCATCTTATAATCGCACGATTTTATGGCCTAAAATAAGCAGCAAGTGTCTACCATTTAAATTTAGTGTGCATTTAATTTTGTTATCATATATTTTTTACATTATTGAAGGCTAGACGATGTTAAAGGAAAATTGATTTGCATTATTTTGTCATACTACATATTACGTATTTTGTACAAATTTATTTGATGTAAATCTGTAAGCATAGTAAGATTGATGAAGAAAACTATAGTTCTAGTATTGTGGGAAATTCTTTTGCCAGACTAACGATTTCTTTGGCTACTATCAAACATTTTTCCGGGTTAGCGACCATCCATTTGAGCAAGGCATCGTTGTAAGCCTCTCCCATCTTGATCATATCAAATTTCTCAATGTCAATTCCCTTCAAAATTTCTTGACCAGGTCCGATCAGAGCCATAGAGGTCCAGTACGCATAAGCAAATTTCTTTTTGAACTGAACCACCAAGTCCTGAAACATTGTTATTTCAAGTAAAGAGTTAGATTTCCACTTGAACTTACTTCGATGTTGATGTAAAATAGAAGAGAGGAGTTCGCCTTGAAATCTTTACTTTGTAATTCAACGAAACGTGACAGCCAAGTTCATCCGTTAGTTTATTCAATACATTCACGTAGGTTTCCAGAAGCATTTTGAGATTGTTTTGACGAACATTATGATCCACAGTACTAAATAGATAATAGGATAAGTCCCATGCTGGCGAGTCGTACCGAGTTACTTGCAAATCGATTGCAATATGGTCGAGAATCTGCTTGGTAGCTCCATCGATCCGGAAAAGCATGTTATTGAATTTGTAGTCGCTAAATGAGACGAATAGCGTATGTATCAATGACAAATCTTGGCAGGTCAGCCAACGCAACTTGTAACCTTGAAATTACCCGTGATTCAGCACAAACAGAGGATCCCCTGTTCTATCGCATGAAAAGCTAGATCCGGCAATATCCGAAAATTTGATGTTTTCGTATGCCTTGAGAAGGGCTAGAGCTTCCTCTTTTCCATCAACGATATTTTCCTGTATTAAGTGTAAACAATAGGTTAAAAGGTTCTTGCCACAGGTATATTATAGAGTTAAGCTATGTGCGCAAACATACTTCTAAAATTGTAATGTTTGGACCCAAAGGTTTATCAAAAGAATCTATGACAGGAAGCATTGATAAGTGGCTGTCATAATCCAAATTGCGGTAGTTTTGAAAGAATTGTCTGTCACTTCCAGCCGCTTTCATCATAGCTATAGAGAGTGCATGGTGCTTTGCCAAAGTATGAAGAACGTGGCTGAAAATGAACGTTCAAAATATATGGTGTTTATATCGGGGAAAAAAATGAAAAGCTCGTTTATAGCTATTGCCTTACACTGCTGTTTCCAGGTCGTGGCGGTTTTCAAAACTTATCATTTGATATCCAGATTCGCAAAGATCCTCCAGCACAATCATTTGCTCATCGGCAAAATAACATTTTGGATAAATAGAAACCAGATCTGGCAGTCTTTCAAGAATCAAAGAAAACAGATGAGTCAGTCTCGTATAATTTCGAACTACTTCTGACTTGTATTTTTCATTACATACAAGCACAGAAACATAATTAAATTTTACCCTTTACTGGCACACAGTTTTCTAGCAGCTGGCAAGTACTCCGTAAAAAATCTGGCTTCCTTCTCGAAAGCCTTCAAGTCCTCGATAAACTTTTCGTGTGATGGATTGTCTGTATGCAACTTTACAAATATCTTAAGTGGATTCCGAATGGCCCCTTTGAAAGTTATCGTAACTCTTTTTGTGACGCTGACCATGCCGTCCCCTTTTGCCCCAGAGTCTTGAACAACAACTTTCTCAACTTCATCGACAATTCCATTTTGGATGAGGATTTTTTTATAAATCTTTTCAGGGTCCATAGTTACTCTCAATGCTTGGATGGAGGAGGAAGGTTCCGGTTAATTGTCCGCGTTTCTCAGAGTCTAGAACCACAGTGACTCGTCATTCATTATCTATTGTACATCCAATTCAGATTCAAGGACAAGTTTTTTTTTGTTATCAAAGTGCCACGTATGGGAGATGTAGAAAAATTTTTTGAGTGGATTTTTTATAATCAAAGAATAAAGCATTTTTTGCGAATCGCATATGAAATATTACTTTCAAACTGCAGACAGTTCGTGTTTATTTTTCCATGATAATAATTCGAAGTTATTTTTAGGTACGTGCTGGAATGGATATTAATCATTTACGAGGACATTATACTCCTTTACTAATCCAACAATTTCTTCAGCCATGGAAACACCTTTGTCTGGATTCTCCTCGAACCACTTGTTCAATGCAGTGTTCCAGAATTCACCCATGTTGTTCATGTCGTGCTGCTCGATGTCCATGGTCTTCATTATTTCGATTCCCGGTCCAACCATAACAAGTGCTCCCCAGTATGCAAACTTAAACTTTTTCCGGTATTGAGCCCACAAATCCTACGCATAAAACATCAACTCAACAACATTGTCTGGTTGTTTTCAGTTCCATAATTTTCTGTTTTGTCTGATAACTATCTTTACCTCGAACTTCAGATTAGTGGGATAGCCCAAATTTGCGGAAACTTCATTTAAAGTCGTCAAATAGTCGACAAGCAGCTCTTTGATGCGAGTCTGCCGAACAGTGTTGTCAACGCTACTGAAAAGATAGAAAGCAAGGTCCCACGCTGGCGTGTCATATCTGGTAACTTGAAGGTCTATGGCAACATGCTCCAGAACTTTTCGTGTTTCCTTGTCCAAGCGAAACAGCATATTATTGTGTTTGAAATCCCTACATGGAAACATTGTTTTTTTACTAATTAGAAACTAGTTTTTCAAAGTTCAGGAATATTGATTGATTCCATCCAGACGAACCCATGATTAAGGAGTACCAACGCTTCTGATGGTTTTGTAAACTGCCAAGAATCCTTAATAATATCCGTGTACTTCGTCTCCATAAATGACTTTACCAACGCGTGGGCTTCCTCACTCCCCTCGACATGATTTGCCTGTGTGTCCATGAAAGTGCATAGCTAGTTAGAGGTGTATCATGTCAACTTTTGTTTCAATTTCTAAACGAAACATACCTCCAAAATTCTAATTGCTGTCCCTAAAGGATTTTCAAAGTTTTCCATCATTGGAAGCATTGCTCCAAAGCTATCATGGAGCAAATTGGGAAACTTTTTGAAAAACTGTTCCTCTCCTCCAGCCTCGTTCACCATAGCATAGGAAACTGCATGATGCTTCGCCAAGTTTCTCAGAGCAAATCTGTTAGATAAAAACCGTGAGCACAAAACAATCTAATTTCCATGGTTCTTCTTTTGTATTCAAGTTATCATGTTTTTACGTGGCTGTGACGAAGTCATGCCGGTTACTGTGCGCTATCATCTCAAAGCCACGGTCTTTCATTAAATCTTCTAGAACGATTAGTTGTTCATCCCCAAAGTAACATTTTGGATAGAAATCTATTAGCTTCGGGAATCTACAACAAATAGTAGTTTTCGAAACGTTACGAAACCGCGGAAAAAGTTTGAGTAAGTATTGCTAGTTTCATACCCTTTTTCCGCACAATACTTCCTCGCTTCCGGCAAATAGTCCATAAAAAATTCGGCTTCTTTATCAAAAGCTTTCATATCTGCGATGAACTGCTCATGCGAGGGGTTATCTGTATGCATCTTTATAAATAAATTCAGTGGTGGTTTCCCTTCGTCCTCAAAAGTAACTTTTACTCTTTTCGTTACACTTGCAAACCCATCCCCCTTGGCACCCGAGTCGAACATTTCGACCTCTTTGACCTGATCCGTGATACCATTGCGAGCTAAAATGTCACAATATTTATCCCGTAAAGTCGTCATGGTTATTAGTAATTTTGTCTGCAAGTTCAAAGTGAATGAACAAGTACAAAAAAAAAAAACGAAAGGTTCTGTGACTCTGTAACCCGGAGAGAACCACACGAATACTGCTGGAATGCACGAATGATTGTTTTATCTTGTATCATGGTCCGTTCATAGTAGGCAGGAACATATAATATATGACTACTTTTTGTTAAAAAGCTTCAAGGACGAACTTAAGTGGGCTTGATAAATATCAGCAATGTAAACCCCATAACCAGTTTTATATGTTTCAATTTTGAGGTTTTTTGTTGGCACAAACGTATGATACACATCAGAGTGAGGTACATAGAGTTCAACATACTCCATGCACGACAACCGACAACCATCCAGAAAAATACTTCTCCTATAATTTTGCTGTTGCTGAAAGGTCCGAGTGGATATAATTATCTTTTAGCATGACGTATTATAAGAAAATATCTTACGGATGTTTCATCAAACATTGAAGAGTATGAAGTTATTGTCAGAAAACGTTCGTTGGTGAATCTCTAATGAATGAATTATTGATAATTTTTTTGCAATATAGCATGCGCCCGAAGGATTTTCATGAAGCAAATCAACTGGACATTTTGGAATGTATTTTATTTTGAAAAAAATCAACCATGAGTGCTTTAGGATGGACATATTATGCAAAAAAATATCACTACAACGTAGAAGTAATGGCTGTTAATGTTAATGGTTTAGACAAAGTAAACACCTTTAATTTAATAGAGTATTATATTCATTAACAAGACCGACAATTTCCTCTGCCATCGAGAGACCTTTCTCTGGATGTTCCTTGAGCCAGTCGTCCATTGCCACACGCAAATACTCACTCATCCAGTTAATGTCATTCTTGTCGATGTCTATATTCTTCAAGATCTCCATTCCAGGTCCAACCGTTACCAACGCTCCCCAGTATCCGATCTTAAACTGTTTCCGGTATTGAGCCCACAAATCCTACATGAAAATTACTTGGTAGTTAGGTCGTCCAAAACGTTTCAGAATGCTAATAGTGAGTTAAGTTACTTCAAACGATAAATCCGTTGGATGTCCCAAGTCTTTGGATACACCATTAAGTGTGTTCAAATAGTCGGTGATCAGTTCTCTGATCCGCGTCTGGCGAACAGTATGATCAACACTACTGAACAGGTAAAGCCCTAGATCAAATGCTGGTGAATCGTATCGGATTACTTGCATATCGATTGGGACATGTTCCAACACTGCTTCCGTTTCCTTTTGTATGCGGAACAACATGTTATTGAACTTGTAGTCTCTAGACACACAGATAATGTTCCAAATATGATGCAAATCTGTTTACCTATTGAGATTGAATTTTCAAAATCGCTGGATTTAAATATGACGAACCCATGATTCAAAAGCATTAAGGCTTCAGACGGATGCGCAAACTGCCAGGAGTCTCTAATAAGGTCCGAGTACTTCTTTTCCGCAAACGACTTGACCATGGCAAGGGCTTCATCCCTTCCAGTTGTCTCATGTTTCTGTAAGAAGCTGTTTTGAAGCCTTTGGTTATTACAAAATAAGCTGTTCATTCTATACCTCTAAAATACTAACGGTTGTTGGTAACGGGCTTTGGAAATTTTCAAGCATGGGACTCTTTGCAATCGCACCATAGCTGTCATGGAGTAAATTGGGAAACTTTTTGAAAAAGTTGTCAGCTCCTCCAGCCTCCTCAATCATTGCGAAGGATATTGCATGGTGTTTTGCCAAGTTATTGAGTGCAAACCTGGTAGCGATCAAAGCATAAGTAGTAAAAGTCCATTTCCTCCGTTTTGAAATAAATAACGTATCGCATGCATTTACGTTGCTGTGGCAAAGTCGTGACGATTATTAGGTAGCATCTCTAAACCACGATCCGCAACTAAATCCTCCAGAACAATGAGCTGATCATCTCCAAAGTAACATTTTGGATAAAAGTCCACGACCTGAGGGAATCTACAGGAAAACGTGAACTGTTTAGGAACAAACAAAACAATCTATGACAAGGTACATACCCGTTATCCGAACAAAGCTTCCTCGCTTCCGGCAAGTATTTCATGAAAAATTCAGCTTCTTTCTCGAAAGCCTTCAAGTCTGAGAGGAACTGCTCATGGGAGGGATTATCTGTATGTTGCTTTATGAACAAGTTCAAAGGAGCTTTCCCGTTGTCTTCAAAAGTGACCTTTACTCGTTTTGTTACACTTGAAAAGCCATCTCCCTTAGCACCCGAGTCGAATATTTCGACATCTTGGATTTTATCCGTGATTCCGTTGCGCGCTAAAATATTGCAATATTTATCATGCAAAGTTTCCATAACTTTGCAAATGTCGAATCCTGCCACATTCAATAACCAATGACCAAGGTTTTTTGGGAACTGAACTGGTCAGATGCAAGAATGAACTCATATAAAAAGTAAACCATTTGTAGAGCAGGTGAATATGATGCTCAATAAGAGTAATTATGATGGATGGCTGTTTTTCTACTTAACGGACCTGCTCTAACATGAATACATAGGTCCACGGCAAATCTTTAGCTGACTGGGTGCTATCGCAGAGAAGAATAGTGTCTATAGTTATCAATGTATAGTTTTTTTTAGTATGTTGTGATGTCTTATGACTATATACTAGAGGATGAGCTACTCAAGGACAATAATGTAAACATATTGTGTCGGCATACGAAGGAAACAGGTATCTCTGTGCAATAAAAATCCAAGTTCATATTCATCTCGAATCTTTTCTGCTGGTACTATGGATGATGTATACCATGTTAATACTCTTGAAATGCTTTGATTGTTGCGCTGAGACTGTGACCTCTTCAAAAATTGCAACTGCATGATGTTTGAAACTATCGTTTTCTTCTTTTCACCACAAAATCGCAAAAGAAATATAATACTTTTTTCTTATCAAGGTTCTAGATTGAGATTCACGCACAATATGAAATACACAAGTTCAATATGATAAGGGCAAGCACAATTATGCGTACATTTATTAGTTTTCGAAAGCGTAA
Source organism: Akabosia matsudoensis (assembly GCA_019593645.1). NCBI lineage: Eukaryota > Metazoa > Arthropoda > Collembola > Entomobryomorpha > Paronellidae > Akabosia > Akabosia matsudoensis. The sequence goes on along the minus strand of VICI01001869.1, from coordinate 2,393 downwards.
TTTAGCAAAAATATTTTCTCAGAGATTTAGGTAATTATGTTCTTGTAGCAAGCTGACAATCTCGTTCGCCATTTCTTTTCCACTTTCGGGATTTGCATCTATCCAGTCTAAAAGTAACTGTTGCATAACTGTTGCATAATCTTTCGGATTGATTTTATCGATGTCAATCGACGTCGCAAGTGCTTGAGCAGGGCCCACTTGTGACAAAGCGTTCCATATCGCAAATTTAAATGTTCGTCTGCATTGCTTCATCAAATCCTAAAACCAAACAAAATACAGAATGGTAAGAGTTCAAAGCTCGAAGCATTCATGCCGCTCGTTACATATGTGCTTGCATTTTTGTGATTATGATCATTATAATAATGTTATAGAGCTACCTCTTTTGTTAAAGTAATAGGGTATCCAAGCTGAAGTGTCGTTTCCAGAAGCTTATTCATGTACACATCCAACAGTGAATCTAGTTGAGTTTGTCTTGTGGCGTGGTCGACACTAAGAAATAGATAGTACCCAATATCCCACGATGGAGAGTTGTATCTAGTCATCTGATTTATAAGTGTCAACTTTATCTAATTTTGTCATGCATGAAATATTTTGCATATTGCATGAAAGAAACTTTAGTCTTATTCTTATTACTTGAAGATCGATGACAACATGGTCTCGTATGCGTTTGGATGTCCCGTCACGCAAAACCATCATGTTATTGTTCTTGTAATCCCTGGAACCAACACAGGTCAACTTTGGAATTTCTGTCGACACATTTTTGGTGCAAACCGAAATATAGAGCCTTAAGCTTACCCATGATTGAGTACAAAGGGTGAGCCAGGTACCCTGGCATCAGACAACGCGTCTTTAATCATATCCATAAAGGAAAAATTTGTGAACCCTTCGAGTTTAGAAATCGCTGCATCCTTTCCTTCAACATTGTTTTTCTATGACAAGTGGCATGATTTAAGCTCGAAAACTTCCAGCAGATTTTGTTTTGTATTTTACATGGCATTTGCATGCATTATACTCACTTTTAAAACTGCAAGACTTGTGTTTACAGCATTTTGAAAAGCCGATGCGTAAACTGTCGTCAACAGTTCGGACATAAACCCATCGTAATCCAAATGTAGAAACTTCTTGAAGAACTTGTCAGGACCCCCAAGATGTTCTATTGTAGCGAATCCGATCGCGTGATGCTTTGCCAAAGTTTCGAGAGAAGTTCTTAAGGAAAAATATTGAATATAAAAAGGCAATGCAACAAAAGAAAGTTGTCAACAAAAATTTTCATAGGTTTATTTTCGTACTTTGCCGTATCAAAGTCATGTCGTTCTTCATTCGGAATGAGCGTGTATCCTTTTCCGACTGCGAGATTTTCAAGCACTATCAGTCTGTCATCCCCAAAGTAGCATTTAGGATAAATATTTAGCAAGGATTCTAACCTAAAATGCATTGAAAATCCTTGTTTATAAAATTGATGATGTAATAATATAAGGAGGAAGGCCCACGAGTGTGTGTCACGAACTGTTTTAACTAAATTCTTCTGTCTTTCTCAAGGACAAACAACCTCCGGAAATTGATGATCCAATAAAATTATGGAATAGTAAATATTATTTAGGCTATAAGTAGCATTTAGTTTACCCTTTGCTTTCACAAAGGTTCCTTGCCACTGGTAAGTACTCGGTGAAAAATCTGGCTTCCTTTTCAAAGCTCTTGAAGTCCTCCAACATCTTTTCATGTTGTGGATTATGCGTGTGCTCTTTAGTGAACAGATGAATACAAGGTATGCCTTCATTTTCAAACGTAATGGTTAAGCACTGTCTCACACTTGCAAACCCATCACCTTTAGCACCCGATTCGTCACCTTTAACACTTTTCACCGCATCTGTGATACCATTTTGCAACAAAATCTCCTTTATTTTTGCTTCCATTGTGTTTTTTCTATGAGATTTCTTCTCAAAGTATGAAACTCGTAACTAGCGTTTGAATATAGCCTATCTATAAATACTCGGCACGTAATATGATTACGCGGACAACAGATGCCTTAAGAGTTTGCTATAACAAAAGCAACTGTAAGCAATATCAGAACGTATGCAAGTAAGTGGTATATTTGGAAGCTTAACTCGGTAATGTAGCAAGCATTGATTATAAAGTTGCTTTTATAATTCTCAAAACAAATTACTGCGTCACAATACATTTGTTCAGTATGGGTTCTTCTCAAGGTCACCAATCGTCCAACAAGTAAACCACTGGCCTGACAAATAAGTTATTCCATAATCATATAATAGCATCTAGTGACCATCATAGATAGGTATGTACGTACATAAATAGACGAGTAGGTAAGTCGGTATCATTGCACAATGCAGGAATATGAACTTAATATGCGCATTTGAACACCTCGAGATAAATAA